>JAHZNB010006458.1:0-10166 GCA_027744295.1 Callyntrura guangdongensis
ATTTCCAAATACTAGTAGTGTATTAGCCGGATTTATTGCGTACTTGTGCATGGAACGTGAGAAACCGGTCTACAAAGTGACTAGCCTGTCAATGAATTTTATTGTGAAATTAGAAACGAAGAAAAACCATTGCTTGTCCATCAGTTCAGTATTTACTATTTAAGAATTCAAAAATTGAAAGTGAACACGCAAGAGAATCATTAACGATGTTTTTTAAAAAAAACGAACGCGCACAAAAGAGTAAAAGTAAACTTTAAATAAAAAGTTTTTATTTTTTACGCGAATCAGGGGTTGGTATTGCCATTTAAGCCTGTTACTACGAGATCGTTTTAAATGGAAAAAGTACATGGGATTTTTGAAACGAAGATACGAAAAAGGTGAAACGAACCCCAGTTTACTTTTTTTAATTCTTTAAGCAGTAACGAAAATATCATTTCGTTTTTTATTACTCAGAAGAAATCACTTTGGAAACTAGTTTGTAGATGAAAAACAGTCATCATCATTTTTCATCTCGACAAAAAATACTTCGTGTACGAAGCAGGATTCCCCGTTATCTGCATCGGATGGATACCATTAATGCAATCTTCCAAAGAAGGAACGTCTTGGCAGGCAGTGCGAAAAAATTTTGAAACTCATTAATTCAAGATCTACCAAGAAGATTAATTTTATGTACATTATAACGTGTCTCTCAACACGTGTTGTGATTTTCTGGTAAATTATACGCAATTACTTTAAGCAACTCCGTACATTATCGTCATGCATCCATCCCATTTTTTCGACAGGTTAAAATATAATATGACGTTGTTTATGAACTTTAAAATTGCATAATATATGTTTTGCGACCAAGGGGGGTCAACAAGATATGTTTTATTCTATTTTCACGTGACGATAATGATGTAAATGTAGAAAGGGAGATTTACATACAACCGATTCCCTTTCTAGCCAAACCGGTCGCATGGAATAGGTATTTTTTCCTGCAAAAAATCAATTATTTTCTTTAGATCGCATCCACATCACCCAAACCTGCGATATACGATGCGACAATCTATAATGAAATCTGTTTTTCATCTATTATTACAAATTTGCATTAAACAAAAATATTAAAAACGATCATTGTTTATCTTTAATGAACAAGAAAAAATTACAATTATGTAATGAAGTCGCTGTGGTAAAAATGATTGGAATCAAGTATCGGGTTACATTCCACACAGAAAATATGGGTGAAATCATTTGCGGACGGACAGACGCAAAATTTAAACATCCATAAAAAATTTGATTGCAGTAAACAAAGCCAAAAATATGATCAATACACAATACATATTTTGCAGATAATTTCAAAATTTAATATAGCACGTTGATAATAACATTTTTAAATAAAAGTATCATCATCATTATGGTTTTTGAATGCAAATAAGGATTTGTAAATGATGAATTCATTTACTGATTAAAATTCAACTATACCAGGGATTTTATTACAACAAGTATTCTTACCCATAATTTTTTTGCTAACTTTTCGTAACTCCAGTAGGTATCCGACTTCAAAAGGCACTCCGTTTTCGACTTTTAATGACCTGTATTGTATCTCAACAAAGAGTTCGTTGAGTACATGCTTTACTCAGCAAGTAACAAGTTACGTTCTTGAGAAGACCGGTTTTTCTCCGCCTACCAACAAAATGCAACTCGTGACAAGTGTCTCAATGCAACTTTTATTGTAAGCTTGAATCTATCAACGAATGGGTTGTAAAAAAATTGCTATCTACATAGCATGTTCGTTTTGCTATATTTTGTCATTCAACATAACTTTGGACATTGTCAGAAAGTGCAACCTGCTATAAAGCGCTGAGAACATGCAATAATAAAACGGTAAAACTTATCCCAATGCACTTTATTTGCCCAAAAATTTGGGTCGTTTTGGAGACGGGGCAATAAATTTAGAGAGAGAAGAGAAGAGAGGAGAGTTTACTTAGTAAAATGTGCACAAATATGTAAATGAGAAGTCCCTGCCTCTTACTGGGATCGGGATCATGATGATCACGATGATTACTGTCGTGAAGATGTTCATTGTGGAGAATTGTTGGGACAATACGATTAAAAACATATTGCACAATCATCATGACGTGACACTTGTTCGTTAATACATGTAGACAAGGCCCTAACCTCGTTAGCCCGCAAGTATAGAAACATTACACGGGAAAGAAAAGTGTGTACTGTATTATTGTGAGATTCTCGTCATTTTCCTATTCAAACAGTAAATCAATGAGCATCAGAAGGAAACAGTAATATTATTAATATGACCGAGTATTTTGNACTGTATTATTGTGAGATTCTCGTCATTTTCCTATTCAAACAGTAAATCAATGAGCATCAGAAGGAAACAGTAATATTATTAATATGACCGAGTATTTTGTGGATTTGTTCCACACCAATCACAAATTATATATCACTTAAGTAATTGCGAAGTTTTGAGAGATATTAAGATATTTGAAAATAAGTTATCAATCTTCTTCGTCTTCTTAGTAAGTCGTAAGAAAGAAAAGGAGGGAACCCTTTAGTGGGACTATCTAAATTTAGTAAAAATATTTGGGTATAAAACGACCAATTT
The DNA here is from genome assembly GCA_027744295.1 of Callyntrura guangdongensis. Taxonomy (NCBI): domain Eukaryota; kingdom Metazoa; phylum Arthropoda; class Collembola; order Entomobryomorpha; family Paronellidae; genus Callyntrura; species Callyntrura guangdongensis. Next base: position 2,603 of record JAHZNB010006458.1, read on the forward strand.
TTTGAACACCAGAGCATCAGTGCAAGTGTGACTATAGAGTTAACAGCAGCCAAACCAATTCCACTATAGCAATCAAAACTTTTTTCAGACATGAAAGTGTTTGCGGTAAAAAAAACTATTTTATTTTTCAAGTTATAACAGAAACGAATTAATTTTTTATTCTGTCACTTCACTTCAAATTTCAGGTTATCCTGGCCTGCTGCGTTGGGATGGCTTTGGCCGGGGTAGGGACTTTGGATCCTTATGAGGAAAAACAGAAATGGGACCTTTTTAACAAGTTTTGTCTCTCTGGTGGTGGAGCAGAATACGGCCAGGATGTAGGGATTGCCCGTGTATATTGTAAAAGATCCCCACAAGTAATCCAACAGGATAACTTTCATGAAGTGTTCGAGAAGTTTCCATCGGGTCACCAACAAGAAGTTTTTGTACAGCCTCCGTCACTCGACCTGAATCATAAAGTGGTTGTGAACGTTGGTCTGGGTGGAGGGGCAACGAAGGTATACGTTGTTCCTAACGAGGTAAATAACCGATATCAAGTCAATGTTCGCGGACAAGGAGGAGAGGCAGGAAAACCGCAAATTTATTACTTGAAGCAAGGAAGCTCCTCTGCGAATCCCTCAAAACCGGTTTACCCCCCTCAACCCCCACAGGAGCGACCTTGGAATAAACGGAGCTTGGTGGAGTATCCTTCAACAGTGGAGGTTGTAAAAAGGGACTATGCAGCACCAGGATATTAAATAACTACGAATTAGATTAGTGTTGATGATAGGAGTCTTTAAATGAAGAAGCAACAACAGACTTATATTTTTATGCAGCTTTTCTGATTCTGGTATTTTCCTTTTACGTATATACAACGTTATCTTAGACATAGTTTACTTGTAACTTGTAACCTGTCGTTTCTGCTGTCCTGTTACACAAAAAAGTCAATGGTTATGCTTATGTATGACATCAGTTGGGTATGAATGTATATGCAGATCAAGGTTGAAATTTGAAATGGGTATGTAGTTTTGAATAAGTACACAAATAAAATATCGCCGTATCTAAATCTCGGAATAATCGTCTCTGTTTTTTTCTTGGGTTTTTGATCAACATTTTTTGTGTTGTTTGCACATTTGTTGAATTTTCAACAGAAAAATGTATAATTAAATCATTGTTTGTCTCGTTTGAACGCAAATAAAACGATTAAACTTGAAGAAAATTTCACAAATATTCCGACAAATTTTCAGTTGAATCATAAATATTACAAACGCAAGGTTCCAAAGAAATTATTTTTGTCTTAGTAATAAATAGCATCTCTGCCTAATGCCCAATGAATCTTCTCTTTTCTAAAGTACACACACAGTTGTCTCTCATTAGATTTATTGGCTATAGACCCCACATCGTGTTTGGGTTACGTAACTGCCTGCCACTCCTTCCGTGTTTGGTCGGTTCGCATAATTTATGTGAATAAAATGAACTTTCTTCGTTTTCCTCTCATAAACTGATTACTTCATCTTAGGTGTTGTCACGTACGCCCTGACCTTGGTTTGGCCTTATAGAGTAACCTGAACTTCATTCATTATCATTTCATCTCCTCACTGTTACCGGTTTCCCTTCCCCTGTACCCACGTAACATTTTCACTGTCCATATTTTCGGCATTTTTAAGCAGTTCATTAGAAAACGAATAAAAAGCGAATGAAGCAACAGTGAACACTACGTTATTGTAAAAGGAATAAATGTCCATGTTAACCTTTGCTAACGTTATTTTTTCTGAATAAAAAATGGCGTGAAAAATAGTTTTTATTCAAGCGACCTTTTCTAAAATCTTTTTAATTTGCGCTTTTTTGACAATTCAAATCAAAGTACCAACAACAACAAGATTGCATGCCCGTTCAGAAAGTGTCGTTGCAACTGCAAACTGGAATAATAAATCAACAAAATGCTGACGCAAACAGGCATGATGACTACTGTGATGTCGAATGTCGATACTACAAGGATACCTAATATGCTAATGTTGCAAAAATATGAAAACAAAACTTCGACCAATGTAACGTTACACGGTAATCTAATGCATAAATCAAGGAGTCGGATTTCGGGCAGTGTTCTTTTCACCCAAGACTACTTTCGCTTTCTGTAGACCCAATTTATTTTACTACTTGGTGCAGTTTCAGTCCACCGAGTACGCAATAAGTGGCTCGGAAGAAAACGAACATTTGGATTTAGTGTTGTCCCCACCATAGGCTGCGGAACCGGGGGGATGATGGGGTCAAATCCCCCCTGAAATTATGCTTTAACATTACAGGATGGGGATCATAATACTAATACATTACAGGGGTTGACCCCCATCATCGTCCGTGTTCCGCAGCCACTGGCAATAATAACTTTCTTCTTCTCAAGTTAGGATCGATAGTAAGTTGTCTATAGAAAAAAATGTGAGATTTGAGGGATTTCAATGAATGCGGCTGTTGGTTGGGCAATGTGTCGTAATTATAATTAGGTAGTTATTACTCCACAAAGATAGTTGCTTAACTTACCAAATTGCGTTAAAAAGTATAACCATTTTTGTAAGTGAGGACTCCTCACTGAGGAGTGGTCATGTTAAATTAAAGCAGAATATCAGTCGCGGTCTCGCGGTATGGTATATCAGTGGAGTGTGATATGTAAAATCAGACACAAGTTGTCATGGGGAGGTAAATAGCTAGGGGTATGGGACATGTGGCTAGCTCGTAGAGAGTAGAGGACAGCTATAAAATGACTGATTTGCAAGACACTTTGCACCAGACGAGTAGCAGCAAAAGCTGGGCAAAGTTGACATCTATTTGAAAAGAAGTTTAGAATCATTTCATGACCATGAAGTATATTTTAGTAAGATCAATAAAGCAAATTGAGGCAGCTCTTAGCATAAAATATTTTTCGGTGGGTTTTGATGCTTTGAAAGTTTTACGTTATTTTGTTGACTGCTTTTCAGATTATTCTGTCAGTAATTGTCGGAGTTGCCAACGCCGGGACAGGACAACTGTTTTCAGACGGGGAACTTCAAAGATTAAATCGACGTGACACTCGATGTATTTCTATTCCAAAGAGAGAAAATTCCCAGGATTCACATGCACCTCATGTTGTCTGTGGACGAACTTCTGTCATCGATCTTCATGAGCAAGTGGTGTCGGAATTGTTTAGAGGCTCCAGGCAGCAAGGGGAGAGACAACCAGAGCTGAACCCGACCAGGGCTCAGGGAATTAACCGTACCGGAATTTTTCCAGAGGTGAATAGTCCAGCGCCAGCGTCACTTCGTTTGGAAGGCGCCAGGCCGCAACTACAGGTGATACCTGTCGTATCTTACATCACAGTACCCGTCGGTTTCTCCCTAAATGTACACCCACTGAGCGCCACGGAACTTCGCACCCGACCATTTACCTCTGGTGGTCCGGTTCCTCCAGAGTCCGCTTTCCTCCGGGAACGTTTTCCTCCAAGAACGTTTTCCATTGGGCCTGGTTCCAGAGAACGTTTTCCCTCAGATGGTGTTTTCCCGCGGGATGGTTTTCGCCCGGGACCTCCTCCCAGACCTTTTGCCGCTCGCGTTTTTATCTCTCGAGACAATTTCTCTGGAGATGGAGACGTGTTCGCATTTAAATAATTATATGGACAAAGTCTACAAAAAAATTAAATCTGAACAACAAACTTTCCAGTCAATCAACACAATATATTTTGTACAATTTTCGGATAAATATAAAACTGATAGTATAAAATTGATACTTAAGATTATTACAAAATCTGTTTATTGGTTTTGAACTCTCCCGGAGGTGTATAGTTTTAAAGTGCAAATAAACGTTTGGCTACCTAAGCAGCTAATTTTTTAGGCTTTAATAATTGCTTGCTCGTAGACAACAAAACGATCTTAATAAGGGCTAGTAGTATCAGTAGCTGACAAACATTTTCAAAAACGGTGTCTTACTTGGCGCCAATCTAAAAATTTTAATTAATAGGCTGACCAAGTGCAAACACTTTACTACATGAACAAGCATGGCTATATGGCTAAGCTCAATAAATGGAATAATAGAATAAATTGCTATTTGAAGTACCCAAAATTATTTTGACAAAAGCTGAAATACTACGGTAATTCAAACCATTCATGCAGGCCACCAAACAAGTTTTCACGCAGAGAAAATGACGTTGACAGGTCATGAAATCCTGGGTATACAATGCTTTTGCTCGATGAAGGCTCCCACAAGCTTGTGAATGAAGATACTTTGTTTACAAAAAGTTTTGTTCACAATTCGTAAATATACATGATATTCTGATTTTTCGTTTGATCTAGTATTGCTGTACAAATTTTGAGGTAATTTAGATCAAGTTTAAATTTTGACGCAAGTCCCAATCCTCCCTGAGGGTTGACAAAATTTCCTGAAATTGCATTTCATAAGTACCACCACTCTGTTAAGGTATCTGGATGCCAAATTTTAGCCAAATCGCCTGAAACGTCTGGCCAGGAAAGGGATGACAGACAAAGGGACAAATACATTAAAAAACTTACTAGCTGAAAAGATTTTCAGCTACATAATAGGACTTCTCATAATTGCATTCTTATTCATTTATTTGCATCTTCTTATTACTTTTCTAAATACCTTGTTATAATTGATAATCAATTTGTTCTCCTATCACTGTCACAGATTGTGTCAGTCAAAACAAAATGCAAATGCTTACTTGTTATTTAATTTTCTTAAATAATGCCATAAATGTATCAACAAGTATTGCGTTGTTTGTATCACATGGTGAGTTAATGATATTTTTCTCTTAGGCACTACCAAACTACTGTAAACGGAAGATGCATATATAACGTTTCATGGAAAGAGAGACGAGACAATGATACCTAATACCTAGATTCTCTCATGTGATGTCACCTTTTTAATATATGGGATAAAGGGATACGTTAACATCGGTGTCACACTCTTATAACGACCCCCTCCCCCTTTTTGGTAAAACTTTTTGCATAAATATTGCCTCAAAAAGAGCCAGTGACAACTCGCAGCATAAATAAAAATATTATTAGCTTCTTACTTCACGATACAATGCACTCTACTGCGAATCCATTGGTTGCAGCAAAACTAAAAATGTAAATGTTAATTATTTTATTATACAGTATCTCATAAACGTTTGTTGAGTACATGCGGTTGAGTATGGCAACAAGTTGCGATCTTGAAAATGATACGACACACACGACCGGTTATTCCCCGGGCCAACTAACCGAACAGAGGAGACTGCTGTCAACGTGGTTTTAATAATTATCTTGAAATTCATCATCAGCGAAGAGATTGTCATTATTTATTATGTCAAGATTTATTATGTCAATTACTACATATTTATTTATGCCCCCAATGCAACACAAAGAAGAAAAATGCAACTGATTGTACCATAAATGCAAAACATAAATGTACAAATATGATATGATGTAATAATGTTGGATGTGTTTAAGTTTACCAGTTTTTTGCATCTTGCACAAGGAAATGTGGGCTGTGGTGGGCATCGCAACAGGGAAAATGAAATTACTGAGAAAAAGTACCTACGCGTTTACTTGGTATCGATGTAGAGCAAACGTCGTTTTTTCGATGATGAAAATGTTTAATGTTATCCGTGATCCGAAGATGTTGAGAACGATAACTTGTTCTTGTCTAATACAAATGTTTGGATATGGATTTGGAAATGGATTTTTACCATATTGCATGGGTAATTGTAATGTTTATAATATTACTTAATATTTAATAAGACAGTCGATAACCTAGATAACTAGAGCAGAGCAGGCCACTACTGGTAGCCTAAAACTTGACCGGGCCGGTGACCTGAAAATACAGGCTACCGGTGAATTTTTACATAGAAGGCCACAGGTGGCCTGTTTTATCTACCTGCCACCGAGGGACTAGTGGTGTCTAGCCTGGTGGCCTGAAAGTAAGACGGTGACCGGTGGCCTGAAAGTTCAGCTATGCAGTATACCAATAATAGTTTCAACAAATAAGCGGCAAAGTTACTTTTGTCCTCAAAAAAGAAAAATTGTTGTATTAGTTGAGTTGTCAAGCTCAAAATACAGTAAATTAGCATGAATACTAGAAAATATTCAATGGATTTGCTTAAACTGCTCTTACTTTTTTCTTCTCATCACAATCATCATCGTATCATTCTCATTAAATTTTAGAAAAAGGAAGTTACGTCGTCGTCAATAAATCGCAACGTGACTTACCTTAAAGCATGAGTTAACGAACGCATACAGATCTAACGTCTGATGAAACTGAGAAAAACATTTCTTTGAATGTGACCATCTATAAATGCATTTTTACGACTTAGCCAGATGACTCACCAAAAGACAATTCAGGTTTTTTACGATGAAAGCGGTAGATATGTACATATGCTAAACCTTTTTCAAAAGTGAATGGAGTACCGAAACAAACAATGACAATTAATGTTCCTGTTCTTGCATGTGCATGGATAACCGAACCATCTCTTTGTATACTCAATGGAAATGGTGAATCCTGAATTTCTTGCGCTAAAACTTTGCTGGTGTATAGTTATTTTGTGGCATGTAAATTCGCAACTAAGGCAAATATTTTGTATTAATATATTAATGCATCCCAGATGATATTTTTTGTTTGTAGAAATGTCTGGAAAGACTTTTAGCAATGTACACCGGTGTCTTTGTTTTTTGCTTCCGAATTCATAATGTTCTTCTGCTGTTGACCGGAATCGTGAAAAAATGGTACGTAGTACATTTTTTTCACGATTCCGACTAGTCACCACTCACGTGGTCTGAATATTCTTGTAATTCGAATGCATGGCGTGTTACGTTTGTCGCTGTTTAGTAATGTTTACATTAGCCAAAGAATAAAAAGTGCATAAAAAGTCATAATATTAAAAATTATAAATGTGCACACTGTGGGGCTCACACTTGCTATTGTCTTGTTGAATTTTGGGTTTTTAGTCAAACTACAACAATAACATGTATTTCAACATTTCAACAAATTAATGTGCGTTATTTATATTTATTTAACTAAAAGTGCATTTTTTTGCATTTTCTGACTGACCGAGAAATAATATTCCGTTCACAGAAGAAAGACAACTACTAAAAATAAGTTGGTGGTTGTGAAGAGAAGGGAGATGTTTGTTGTGACGTTATGTTAATTTGTTAACAGTATTTACTTGCATATCCTTACTGTCGCTTTGTATGGTAATTAATTCATTATGTAAACAGTTGACACTTGCTAGATTTAAATTGAACGAAAATCAGGATATTTACGACTAGTTTTGAACGGAAGTGATACACAACTACACCAGGGGAAAAAATTATTAGCAGCAATAAACACTATGGTATAGAATATAGAAATACTGAACAAAATATCATATTGTTAAATACGAACAACTAGGGAGCTTTTTTGGTCAACTATAAAATGTCTGATTTTCTGTCATTTTTTGTGCCAGTTGACTAGAAACAGCCAAAAGGGGAATATGGTATAAAAGTACTTTGAAAACATCAAAGAGAAACCAATCTGCGACAATGAAGAATATAATGGTAAAGTCAAAAGTAAACTTTTGAGAGAACTG
>JAHZNB010006459.1:0-15551 GCA_027744295.1 Callyntrura guangdongensis
ATCAAATCTTTCTAAGCGTCAGTGATAGTGCTGCTGATGCCCACTTGTTACACATTACTTTTCACGTTTGACGATATCTGTGTATCGTAGTTTGCCTGGTAGCTATTTTACTGTTGTATTTAAATAACAGTAGGTATTAAATTTCGTATATCCAGAATACTTTTGTGATATAATAACCCTGTATACTTTCGGGTAGAGTTCCTTTTGGGTAGAGTAATGTTTGTTGTATTTTTTGTGTGAGAGAAGGAGAGAGAGAGAGAAGTGGATAGTTTTTTGTACCTCTCGGGAAATGAGATAATGGTAAAAGAGCTTTGGTAAAAGCCCTTCCATCAGAAAAACATTCCGTTTCGTACTATTTATATGAAAGCACATCAGAGGAAAAACGATCGGCCGAGAATACTCTTGCAATTGGAGAGAAGGTAAACTTATTAGGTATACAAAATACTACGTCTGTGTCTATATATTGCCTTCTTGCCTTTATATTGGACTCCTTTGACTTCAATATTCAACGTGTATAGGGCTTGACAAACCAGACAGAAGTACGGTAGGAATATGCATAGAATTCATAAATTTTGACGCGAAAATGTTTTAAGCAATAATAAAAAGGTGAAAAGTAAATGCTCCCCGTCAGTTAATACTAGTATCAGAAGCCAAATATTTTTGTGTGTTGTCAGTGACGAAAGCAAATACAAAAAGGATGTATCATGCACGGGAAAGTGTAATCACACGGAAATACTGTACTGTGACGGTGAGAAGCTGAGGTATTGGTATTAAGGATAGTTAGTCGTGCAGCAAACTGTCTGTGCATTTTTACTTGCTTCTATGATGTTATTGTTGATGATGATGATGTGAGGAGAGTGCTTAGTATAGTTCTACAATCCCTTTTCATTCTATTCGCAGTTTTGTGGTGGAAAATACACGAAGGAAAAAGAAAAACGGCAGTAGGTGTTACTTTATTTTACCCATGTGGGGAACGACTGGAACGAGGAATTCTACGTTTTTCCTTCAGATGGTAAGCGTTAGGAAGGAATTTAACGGCTTATATGATTTTATGTAATTGTAATATAGCGACGGCATGCGTCAGTATAAAGTCTATGTTGACTTCATCAACTAGGTAAATAAAACAGAAGGATTGGCGCTCATTGGGACAAACACAGATAAAACGAACAGGACAGAAGGTTCTTTATTTACACAAGTTTAGTCACCTTTTTCTCTCGTTTATCTAATTTGATTAATGTTTCAAAACAAGAAAACGTTCTAAGCAGTGTACACTGTCCATGAGTGGCTTCGTTTGATGCTTTAAATTGCCTAATCAAGTTTTTTTACTTGTTTGGATTTTAAGAAGAAAAAGTGTGAAATTATAAATTCTTCTTACAACTGAGGCATCTACTACAGAAAATATACTCTTGAATCACAACGAACAACCGAATATGAAAATTTGAATTAGAAAACGAATAGTATTTTGAATGTTATCTAGATTTTCGAAGTTGCAACCGTTGACTGTAGCAGAAACCTGCTATTTGAGACTGATTTAGGGGTTCGGTTCAGCTCTACCCTTGGAAAAGGACAATATACCTCCATGGTTCCACCACTCTTGGAGAGTATTTGAGCCAACCAGGTGAATGTACGTTTTTATTGGTGAGGTACAGTTTTAGAGACTTTTAATATTGCCCCATTTGCATTCACGATTTTTTTTTTCATTTTCTTTTAACTTCATTATTCGTGTGCCTTTTTACCGTTTGATGTACTAGGTACAGTTTTAGAGACTTTTAATATTGCCCCATTTGCATTTACGATTTTTTTTTTCATTTTCTTTGAACTTCATTATTCGTGTGCCTTTTTACCGTTTGATGTACATATTTGTCGTAATGTTAGAATCTTAGTTCGTAGTTTCTTAATCTTGCTGGATTATGTTTATTATCAAATCATCAAGACAATTCCAACTTAAATAAGACTGTAGTATCTAGATTTGTGTATAATAGAGAAAGCATGAACAAGAGTTACCATTACGAGTTTTGATAAAAATTACCTGCTGAAGTTTTTGATGGGGGAACTGGCAGACCACTGGGAGATGTACTGGATGAAGTTGTCGCCAAAAGCATTGATGCTGGTGGTTGTGGGGCAGCATTTGCATCTGATATGAGAGATACCAATAAGATACTGAATAGGATAAGTAGGTAGGACCCAGCTTGTACAACTCGCCCGTAACTAGTCATTGTGCAACTGGAAATGAAGAAAATTATTTTTGTACTATGATTGAACTGAACAAGATTCTCGTGTCAGAGACTGTTCATTCCTCACCGAGTAAGAATTTTGCTCTTCATGTATGCTGCATTTACAGTCATTTGTATTTTCATTTATGCAGGCTCAGTGAGCTATGCGCGGTCACGTTTTAATAAATAATTTTAAAATAGTTTATGCTATGTATATAAACTATAAGTCCAGCAGGCTTGGCAGGAATATGTTTAACCAAAAAGTGGATAATAAAATTGTGACTGCTACATACATGGGTACAAAGATGTTATCACAAATCTGCTCGGATTCGAGATAATTAATTATACGTACTCGTTTATACAACATAACAAAATGCCCTTCCTAATCTTTACTCTACAAATTCTCACAATCTACATGTTTTAAAACTGCTTGCTTATAATGCCATGTTGAAATCAATATACTCTTTTCCCTTGTTCCCATAATTCCCACGCTTATTTTCAAAAATATATATAATGTTTTATGATGAAACATGGGAGGAATATTGATGCTTGAATTATGCAAATTTTAGAGAAAATAAAGTCGCCTTGCTCTTGACTTTTTTAGTAAGATTAAATTTTGGCTGTGTGAATACATTTTCGTTGCTATTGCATCAATGAATCAAAATTTAACTTGCACACAGGCAAAGAATGTAGTCACTCGTATGTAGCAGTATTAAAATTTCATGCCAGGAAATCATATAATAAATAAAAAATGTGCGCTTAAAACTGTGCCGTACAATGCAGCGTGAAATATGTTACGCTCCTCAACCGCTTGAAATTTAGATTCTGCTTAAAATTCGAAGGATCGGCTGGTGCCTGGTGGATTATTAAACAGGGTCTGAATTATAAAGCTTATGTCCCTTGTGACTGTTCAATAAAAAAAGGTAAACTTATGACAGCAACAATTGCGTATTGGTGTTTTGCCACGGCATACACAACATACCTCAAGTAAGCATATATTTTTTAAATTCATTCAGTTTAAAATAGATTCAGAATGTGCTCCAAATTTTACGTAAAGGTTTCTACTCAATATTATATTTCTGCCAATGTAAAATATAAAAATCGTTTTGTGGCAAAAATCTGTACCTGGCAGGCAATCCTGCTATGGTGTTAACGACGACTGATGTTTTTTAACTTCACAAGTTGTGGAAACGTTATATTAGGTTTTCCTTAGATGGGGAATGATGGTGTTGGAAAATACGAACACCAAAACTCCACGATGGGTATAAAGCGAGAGTTCCACGTTTTTATTTGATTTTTTATTGTCTGTTATACACCAAGACTTCAGAAATTCAAGAGGAAAATCTCTTGTCCCTCTCTGTCTCTCGGAAGAAACTGGAAAAGGAGAGTGGCGAATGGTGAATAATAAGTTGACTAGAAATGCGCTTTCTATATATGGGGTCTGTCCTTGTAAGGAAGTGTTATGCAGGATTCAGAGCAAGTAAGTTCCCATTTGATTCGACTGGAAACGGTGATGTGGTTGGTTGGTCACAGCACTGTGGCTATCCGCACAGAAAAGGAAAAAATTCCGGAGATGCTTACTCTTGCAAGCTCAACAAGAAAGTAAATGTATCCTTCGGTTAGTTGCAGGAGAAAATGCGACAAAATGTTTTTCGAGTGTGCTCGCTATTAGGAAAGTACGACGACGTGGAGAGGAATACACAACAAACTTTCCTGTTGATTTCGAGGGCCAAAATTGTGTGGTCGTAACAGGTTTGAGTTGGGAAAAACTTTCTCTAAAAGCACGACAGACTCGTAATGTACGTAACCCGTATACACGTAAGTACTGAATGTTGAAGACCAAGATGTACATACGCCAGCCAGCACAAAACGGAATATTGAATATGTACCTTATTTTGGTGGTAGTTACTTTTACATTCTCGCCCGTTTTCACCCGGTCAGGTTCATTTTATTCAAGTGAAAATTATGTTTGTTGTATTTCGTATTATCAACACTCTGTTATGTTACGTGCTCAATTTCCCTTCGTCTAGTACAAACATGTATGTATATGAAACGCTACGTGTTGTATTATTTGGCCGTAAGGAACATCGTGTTGCTGTAAAAGTTTCATCAGGAATTTCCTTCTTCTCTTTAAGCTTTTAAATAGTTGTGACAGTTTGAAGTATTTGCCTGGCAGTTGTAGTAATGATAATATTATGAAGCAATGTAGTGTGCTGGATACGGTCTTTTACCGATATTCATAACAAGAAACTACATGTTAGTTTTGTATTAAAGACAGTAATTCCCCAGATGTGTTTTTAGGTATTGCAGAAATTATAAATGGAGAATGGTTAATCTCAACAATATCTGCTGAGCGTGACGATCAACGAGTTTGCTTATAGTTAGGTTTTTACAATTTAACAAAGTTTCCATATTTTTAGCAAAAAATATTCTATTGAACATACCTCATCTCCAATTCCAAATAAAGATCAATGCACTTGTTTACCTATTCTAAAAAAAGAAACGGTCCCCATTCATCTAGTTATGGCAGTCGTAGTATCATTTTTTCATCATACAATTCAGTATCAGGCAATGTAAACAATATAACCATAAGTTTAATTTATTTTAAACGTATGTACCTATACCTATGTGTATAGATTTATGTTTAGTGTAACATAAATATGGTCACTTCACGTAATGCATCACGTATCAAATTAAATTATATTAAATAACAACATTATTTTTAGTCCTGCTAACGAAATCGTGACATGTATGCGAACTTCCAGCAGCGCTATGTAGAGATCTTATCTATGGGAGATCGACGTCCTAAACTTAGATTCTAGAAATTTACTTACGTTAGAAACAATACATTACCAGACTACTGTAGTTTGAAAATAAATGTTTAATCGTTGTTAACCGAGTAGAACAGTTTCTTGCTAAAGTAATGTCTATTCATTTCATTGGCTTGGAAGTATATAGAATCTAAAATTAAATATAGAATCATAGAATCATATATAGATTCTAAAATTAAAACCATGACCATGTCCCGTTAGCCGACAGGGCTTACATAAAAAATACTCTTGTCAGATAGAAGCTACGAAGGTAGACGGAACTAGGGTACGGTAGAGATGAGTTTATTTCCAAATATGTTATAATAGAAACTTCATTACCATATCTAAGGAAACGAATACGTTATACACATTATTACCCGTTTGTCTATCAAATTATTATCTGCCACATATTGCTGGTCCTGTCAAAATAGCTAAAATTATTTTACATGGGTATAGTAACATTATAATGCAATGATACAATTTTCCTAAATGTGTAATCGGCCAAAAATTATCTCAACTTGAGTTATTGAAAAAATAGAATGTATCCCTAACGACAATGACAATGTCAACCATTTCCACTTGATAGAACCAGTAATTAATTTTAATACCTAAGAATCTTAGCTAATTCCTTGGACAAGCTCTGCCATAGAAACATTGTTGGCATTTAAACGGTTCGTTGAGTACTTTGTTACAAAAAGAGATCATAAGATAACAAATTGGCATACCTTAGATATGATGGTAAATTAGAGATTTAATAATTCTTTCTGCACAAGGCGGGCAACTTGAAACCCAACGTAATTGGCTAATTACAAATTTTAAACCTTTCATAAATTTACAAGTTGAAAATTTGACATTTAAAAAAAACTAAATATCGTCGATAGCAATCTGTATATTTAATTGAACAAAATTTTGACAGGCAATAATTTTTATGCAATGAAATCCTGGGATTTAGACACTAGCCACGTATCTATGAAGCTGAGGATAAATACCTTCAGCCTAAGATTTGCAACTTTGTAATTACTAATTAATTACACACACCGCTTGACCAATGACCATATCATGGTCAACATAGTTACTGCTCTCAACGCAATTGAAAATTGAACTCACGCTAAGATACACGCGGTGTATGTAATTCAATGGGATGTTGAATGTTTGCATAAATGATAAAAAGGTGATGAAAATATGACAATGAGCATTTAAATATTAGAAATAGTTATTGTATTACAGTATGTCGCTAGTCACTGGTAATTTCATAAGTGGAGCGTTAAGTCATTTTTATTCATGCAATGTAATTATTGTAATGTTAGTAATTAGTAATGTAGTAACAGTAACTACAAAATAAACTAACGCTCTAATATTCTGGAGAGTATATCAGCTTCATCTTACCGACATATGACATATTATATAATATACTTGCAGTAAGCCATTTGGTGAATGAATCCTTCCCGTCTTCTGATCAGGTAGCGCACCTGTGGCCTGTGTACATATAATATTTTAATTTAGGTTGTTTCCTAATGCCCGTATTTACCGCCTGTTGTTACATAACTAAAAATTCCAGACTTTGCTTTACCAAAAACACAAGTACCTACATACACCTACTCGAATAATTAAAGCATTGTAATTTAGTTTAATTTAAGTTTTCTTCCTAAACAATCTAGGTATCTCCATATGCCGCCATCCAGAGAACACAGTTGACTTGTAAATTTCTTATGATACCTTAAGGCACGTCAACTGTGTTCTCTGGTCATCCTCAATATTATGGTTATATGAACAGATAAACATTAGAGTTAGCAGAAACGAAAAACGTATTTAATTAGCATTAACATTTAACGTGAGCATGAGTACATATAATTCGAAAAGTGTGTGTCAAGCAACGCGACCAAGTAAAACCAATGGGCACAGAGTAATAGAAATGTAATTAATGATTAAATAATAAAAATATTAATACTGGTGCGGCAAAAGGGAGGAGGACTTGCATGCAAGCGTGCAACCACAATGCACACCACAGACATGCAATGCAACACTCGTGCGGTAAGATGCACAATCTTTCACCATTGACTAGTTGCCGAACTCGCATTTGCTTTGCTACGAAAAGGCGTTAACCGTAACATTTTAATTACGTATTTTGACTGCATTAATTATTACGACGATTGTTCTAACAAGAAAAATATCAAACTCCACACATGTCTGACAGTTGACATTTTATATTTTTTTCTGTATGCAGAAATGTACGTGTAGTATGGAAAGACACGAATTGCTACAATAAAAAACAACTTTTTTTTAGAAAAAAATGCATTATGATATTACAAATATTGAGAAGGAACACATAAGCATATGTGAACTTTAAAATTGACCAATATAACATTACCAAGATGTAATGACAACTCGAAGGTTAAATGTTTTAGTTTTTCCTTCCTTTTGCAATGAACACATTTTTCCTATGAAGTACGTAGCTCGTGGTAGCTCGTGGTGGTAATAAATTTGATGGAGTGTTTTGAGAACGTGACACAAAGGAAATAAAAAGGCTAAAAACTTTTAACAAAGAAAAAGGTGCTTTTAGCCTTTGTCGAGCAACGTTTGCCGTTGGCTATAAAACGAATGCACACTATAATTGATAAAACTTTTTTCATGCTGTTTTAATTACTCTTAAAACACGTATGCACGTAGTTTATATAGAATAGATAACAACAATATGCAAAATCTAAAAACTTCCATTAATGAATTACGTATGCATTGGTTACCTCTGTGAGTACTTCATGGACTTTGCTAACATGAACTTGTTCTAATAAAAATCCCTGGGGATAAAACCCTTAGAGGCGATAAGTTTCTTTTTTATTTGCTATTAATGTGAAGTTGTGAAAACTTTCTACCTTCATTCTCAACAACATTTGAAATAGTAATTATAAATGGTTGTGAAAATATATGGACATTTATGAAACGAAAATATACATATACATAAATCAAACAAAACGCGCATTATAGTAGTTAACTCAATTTTTATCCTGAAACTGATTGTATGTATAATTTCTGCTGTTTTGTAAACGAAAATATACATATACATAAATCAAACAAAACGCGCATTATAGTAGTTAACTCAATTTTTATCCTGAAACTGATTGTATGTATAATTTCTGCTGTTTTGTGTTTCCAAACGAAAAAAATGCAGGTAAATTTTAAAAGGTTTGAAAACTTGTTATAAGGTTACAATGTTGTCACAAGTGAGTAAGCAAACACAGTATGTACGTTTTATTAAATTGGACACCACTTACCTGAACTCACTATGAGGGTTCCTCAGCCCTTTCCCAGCCTTGAGTCGAGTCGAGCTCGAGCATCAGTTTGTTGCTACTTGCTACAGCGTCGTTCTGAATACTCTAGCCTCATTTACTAAACTAATAGAGTAAACAAGGAGAAAACAGTGAGGTTCAGGTTGTCTGTGTAACCTCGGTTTTGTTAGTGCTGATAAAATCCTATAGCGTCTCGTGGTTGCTTCGTCATATAATAATCTCGTTGTTTGCCTTCTTTCACAAATCCCTGTCCAATCCGTGAACACTGGAAAAACACCAGCACTCAAGCAACGTATGTTCTTGAAGTAAATTAAGAATAATTTTGAATCAACGTCACTAAGAGATTTTTTTGTGCAGTGGAAACACAGGTCATTATCATCACGGTAATGGCGTTGAAAGTAACAAATGTTGTGGAGTTGAATCGGGCACGGCGAGAAACTGGCATCAGGACTGGTAGGTGTTTCTACCACGATGACGGTGTCCATGTCAAAAGTGGAAAAGACTGGTCGTATTATTTTTGCCTTTTTGTGCATGGGCTCTTATTTCTGATTCTTGTGTTCCCTAACACATCAGTTGCATATTACGTGGGACCAGAAGTAGGTAAAGCACCGGGAGAAACTCGATTAGTGAAAACGACGAGAAGCATCTTTGGGTTTCCCAACAACGCTACATCACTTGCGGAAGTTGCTTATGTGCCTTATGTGTACTCGGTGGGGAACGGCCTCGTTACCTTTCTCCGCAGCATAATCCCAGGACTACAACCCAAAGTGGACTTTCTCGCGGAGCAGATACAAGATACCATAGATATAACAAATACGAAACTTATGCAGAAGTTGGAGAACGGTAATAATGGAATCATTGCAGCGGAAAATTTTTTCACGGGCTTAATGAAGGCTATTGTTTTGGGGAAAGGTCCGTCGGAAGAAGAAGAAAAAAGACGAAGACTTGCCATTTCTTTAATTAGATCGGGCATGGTGAACATGATACGATAAAGCAACCAATGGGTACCAGTACAACCACTACGAATTCTGCAGCAACAACAGATCCTACTGTTGCTTTAATAACTGAAACGAATACTCAAATTTCTCCTGAGGATATTACTTCCGTTTACAGTTCCGCTGCTCCGCCTACTCAGAAAGCACGCGATAATGATTTTACCAAAATGAAAGTTATTAATATCATGAAGAACTTATAATTTAGAACGAACTCTATTGTTGCTATAGAAGCCGCACAGTAAATAAACTATGTAGCAAAGATTTAGATATAGTAAAATGTAAAATGTAGCCATTTATTAAATAAAAATGACATTAAAATGACATTATCAATCAAAACTATTTTCTTTCCATGAATTTTTAAGCGTTGTGAATTTTTCGTTGGAGAAAATTATTCAATTTTTACTATTATTTTAATATTAGTGTAGTAGCAACTTATGCATGAAACCAAATCCTGGGGCCGGTTACAATGGCAACTGACAAACGCTCCTACTTGATTGGTTTGATTATTTCGATTTATCTCTCGATTTATTCCCTAACATTCCTATTTTGAATCACGCGATGTTTCGGGTTGTTTCTAAAAATTATTGACAGTTTGCTTGCTCAGTAGCATTTTCTTTTGCCACGTTTGCTTTGTGATTTTTACAGCTGCTTCGGATTGCATCGGATTAAAAAATCGGCGGTCAACCTTGCAGTAGGGGACTTTGCGTTTTGTTATTCTGACCTACATTCGACAAAATACACTATGGTACAATCAAATCAAATATACAAGCAAATAAGAATTAACAATACTTGTACTAGCTTTGGATATAATAATAAGCGACAGCCACACGTGGGTAAATGTTGGGTCCATAAATAGAACTTTTTCAAAAGACGTGCGAGTCTTATTAAATAGAAGTGAATGTTGAAAATTTGAAATTAGCATGAGAAAACTAGATGTGCTGTTGTAACAGGTGGTGCAACTCTGGTTGAATTGGCACATGCCAAGTGCCAACTCTCTATATTGATCCATTATAAGTTAACAACTTGCGATGAAAAAACTAACTATTTAGCTACTACTCAACAGAACCAAAATAAATCCTTGCTCATCTCACAGTGCCTTCTTGAAGTATAGTATGTTATGTGATGCCAGGGGAATGCAATGTATTTGATATTACCTACCTGCAACCAGACCGGTCGCGTTTTGCCAGTGTTCTTGTTGGAGAAGTTCTAGAAAAAAGGGTATATTTTCCTAGAAATCATTATGCTTATTTTATTTTTATAACAGCCCCTATGTTATGTTATGTTGTAACTTAAGAAAACGAATTAAAACCATTTGTCATTGTTGTGGAAGGACAACGTGTTCCAATAAGTACATAATATGTAGCAGAACGCATTTGCAGTGTTAATTGTTTAATATCATGCTTTTGCCTTATTCCCTACGAAGCTTCATAATTCTTATCTACGAAAATTTCCACAAGGATTTCTACTGTAGAATAGAAAGTGTAGAAACGATGCAAGAATATGTTGCCACTTTGCACGTTATAAAAATGATTTATAAGACAAAAAACGACTGGAAATTAAACGTTTTTAACAATTTCAAGGGCTAAAACATTGCGCTTAAGCTCATAAGTGTAAACCATAAGTCTCCGTTTTATGATAGATCGGACTGATTACTGGTTACAGATATATTGAAGTGAATTTAGGTGTTTTCTGGGGGATGGGGTTTCACTGAGAGGGGACCCGTTTATTACGGGGAATAGTTTACAGATAGATGCTTAGACTTTTACTAAACATTTGACACTGTACTAGAGAAGGACATTTATTACACAGATAAAAGATATTTGATCTAAGTATTGATTTTAGGGCATTTGTCTGTCTGTCTGTCATCACTATGCTGGTCAGACGTTTCAGCCGATTTGGCTCAAATTTGGCATACTTGTACATTGCCTTTGGGTAGTAGCTTCTATGGGATGAAATTTCAGCAAATTTGGTATTGCCAAAAGAGGGGTAAAAAATTAAACTTAATCCAAAATGGCCCAAATTTGGCACAAGGGTGTCTTAGGTTAGTGGCATATCTGCGATACAATTTCAGCAAATTTACTCAACCCCTAGGGTCATTTGGAGTGTCAAAGTTTAAACTATCCAAATTAGCACAAATTTTGTATAGCGATACTAGGTAAAATATCACAAAACAAAATATCTAGTCTTCAACAATTTAATGAGCTTGCACCAATACAAAGCTTTTCATCTGAGTCTCTACTGTTGCAATTATAATAGGTTTATTTTTATATTTATTGCTATTGAATTTAATGAAAAATAACTGGAATACAAGCTAGGTTCACTTCTTCTAGTCATTTCGGACCGTATCACTAACTCCCATTTAGAAAAAATATGTCACTTTCACGGGGAATGCCCCGCCCGGTCGCACACCTGGAAAAACATCGGTAAAAATTGGAGTTGATAATCAGCGCGCGGAAACAAAATAGTTTGCATTAATTGAGCTTTAAATGGCTTTAGATAATATATATAGGTGCTTGTAATTTATTCTTTACGCAGTAATATTTACATTCACCTTGAATTACACAAGTAATGCAAAGTTTACATTGCAAACAAGCAGAGAAACCTCGGCAACATAAGAATTACGATAGACATGCACCATTTGTAGCTTTCACTTGGTAATATTTAAATTTCAATAACAATTGTTAATATTGAGGCAGATTAGTTGTCGCATTTATCAACTGCTCAGAAGAAGGTCACTGTTTGTTTACACCACTGAATTTGGTCCTTTATCGCATACATTGTCGTAACTGCGTGAAGTCAACATTTATCGTCAATTGTAATCGAAGTGGTTCAATAAATGATCTTTATGACTGATGACCATGATGCTGCATGAAATATGCATTTGACGTATGATGCGCATATGAGCTGACTAATGTGGAGTATTTGTGTTTATCCGTCAAAATAGCATACGATTTGCATATCATTTTCATTCGCTGTTATCAGTTTTTGTTGGTTTTTTGCTTTACTTTATAAGTTGTCAGATGCATTACCCATGTAACTCCGCGTGAAATTACTACGTTATGTTATGACATGAAATAGCATCAAACTAATTATTCGCGAAGATTTTTATGTATTATAGCATCGATACATTACCTAAAGCATTTTTTCTCTGCGGGTTAGTGAGCGTGAAAAAGGAAACGGGTATCATCAGATCATATCTGGTAGAAATAACACCGAGTAAATGCGGAACACAAATTTGAGAAAGCTCAGGGTCACAATGATACACTTTGAAATTAATCATTATAACAATTACATCCGAACGTATTTATTTTTCTACCTCACTTCCATTTTTATGCTTTAGATTAGAATTTTATAAAGAATTCATTGAAACTTGTCTGGTCCAAAAATAGATATTTTGTCACTGTAATAGATAGTCAGAATCGGGTATAAAAGGAACATTTTTTTCACTGGAAATTGCAGTCTTCACTATTAAATTACCAAAAAGGGGTTTAAATCGGTTTACAAAACATTTTTATAAGAATGGCGATGGACGGTGGAGGGCAAAAAGGAACTCGTTCCATTAGTGGGACTTTGTGGTATTCCACGTTGGTAGCACTCCTGCTTCTCCAAGTGAAAGGCGAAGTGAAGCAACAGAATCACTTTACCCCAGTTCCATTGCTGGATATCAAAAAAGGTAAAATTACGCCGGGTCGGACGGAATATATATTTCTTTTCTTTGGAGATTTTGTTGTAGTTCTTGCTGAGTAACATTAGTAAATTTTTTACTTTCTGCTTTAAATTGTTTACTAGTAGATCTCAGTTTATTATATCTTGGCCCTCAATCAGACTATTACATCAGCAATTATAAGGTAAAAACTGACTAGTTCTATTTATTTTAGAACACCAAAAGTTTTTTTGTTAAACGGTAATTGACGTTTCAGTCGAGTTATGTCATGTCATGACGTTGAATGATAATTGCTGTGATTTCTTTAAATAAATTTACAGACAGATGCTACAAACGCACGTGAAGTATGTCAAAATTTGACAAATTTGTCCGGAAAAAGTTTTCATTTACTTATGTTGGAAACGGAGAATGAAGTTGCCGAGCTTATTCCGCATTTTGCTAATTTGGGTATGTAGAAAGTGGCGGAGCTGAATAATTAATTATACAACTGTAGCATTTGAATACTTAGTATGTATGGTCTATTAGAAGAGCTTACTGGAGTTTGGACAGCAGGAGAAAAATTTTTTAATGATCACGGAGAAATTTCGCTCTTCTGGTCAACTGACCGAGGTTCGCAGTCGATGCCTTTTAAAGATTTCCATCATGGCTTAAATACTAGGCATCGTAGAGAAGCACAGACCAATACCAGTAACCACACCGTTATTAACTTGTTATACCCTTGGATCGACGTTAAAACATCCCCAAATGGGGAAAAATGCAGAAACGGAAAATTCATGCCTCCGCAGTGTGAACCAGTGAAATGTAATGTGACAATGCCAGAGTGCAGGTATATATCTAATATAGATACACCTTGAATTATTTTTAAAGTCATACAATTTTAAATACAGTCGACAGCAGTCACTGAGATCAGCATTTTGAAGCACAACATTTAAACATTGTAGCACAATAACTCCACCATGCACGATAAGAAATCAGACGGATTGTTCAATTGTGAGACCTCCTTGTACCGCCAAATGTGAAAACTGTACCGTCACCCCTCCAAAATGTTCAGCCACTCCGAAACCGTGCACGGTTACTGTACAACCATGTCAGGTTAGATCTTCTTTGGAGACATTTTATTTTGACATGGGGAAATATTTAAACTAATTAAATTAAATTAAGTTAGTAAGTAAATATTACACTTAGCGGTGAAGCATCGAAATCTCCCTCTACATTATTCTATGACTATTTGCATTTTGCAGACGATCCGATCTGAATGTACTGTAACAACTCCTCCATGTGTCACAACACGTCCTCCATGTAAGAAACGAAATTGAAAACAAAATTATGAATGTACCAAATTCGATGTCACGACAATGCAAATGTTTCTGATGCTAATGAAAGTGACTATTCTCGCAAGGTGAAACGATACAACCCCCGTGTGAAGTGAGCACTCCTCCACCATGTACCACACCAAAGCCTCGGTGTGTTCCTTCTTTCAGAAATGATAATTGTACAACCATAACTTTTCCATGTACAACAAATAAGAAAAATGAAACGGTTTGTCCAGAATCCAGAACTGTATGTGAGCCTGGCTATAAATGTCCTCCTCCTGAGGTACGTAAAAGTCATCACCCTATAAGATGCATAATTTTTTTGAACTCAATTTCACTGTAGTTGAATCTTATAGATCTGCCAAAGCCCAGCCATTATATGTCCTCCACCTCTTATTTACTGCGAGCCAGAAAAAACAGTATGTCCGGATCCTATTGTTAACTGTCCGAAACCTGCGATCTACTGCCCGCAACCAGAGGTACAACCTGTAGAAAACTAATGTAGTCTGAATTGTTCAATAAATACCCCTATCTCTAATATTATCGTCTACCATTATCTGTAAAAAAATGTATTTAACCATTAATTAGGTAAACTGTCCAGAACCGGAAGTTATATGTGAGGCGCCACAGGTCTCGTGTGACCCCCCAGTAAGCTATTATAACAGTCATGTTATTGGAAATTTTGAATTTTCACAATATAAACCTAGTTTATTTACTGTCATGTCATTTAGGTAGTAAACTGTCCCGGAATTGTTACATCATGTCCATCTCCTCAGCTTGAATGTCCTCCACCAGAAGTTAACTGTCCACCTCCAGTTGTTACCTGTACAAAACCAGAACCCTGTCAACCTCCGGTAGTAACGTCTCCTCCATGTGTAACTGAGCCTACCACAACAACTACCCAGAGACCATGTCCTGGTTGTGGTTGCGTTGTTATGAGTAGGCAGCATGATTTTAAATGGGATATAGAGGCATGTCGCAGCGAATTTTATTTTATTTGTGAGGGATGAGTATTGGTAATTAACTCGTAACAAAATTTGAACCTGATATTATACAAAAATACAATACAAGGCGTAATGCTGATGTTGTTTCAAATCACTAACACCTTTTCAGTGTCAAACAAACAGTCACAACGAAAACGTATTTTGATACGAAATTATATGCTTGATGTAAATAGTTAAAATTAAACATAAGTTGATCAACTTAAAATTTATTTATTTACGACCAGCTAGCCTGGGAATACATTTTTTATTTCCAATTTGAACTACACGC
>JAHZNB010006460.1:0-83560 GCA_027744295.1 Callyntrura guangdongensis
ACCAGCACTTACTCCCATCCATTTTGAGATTCCTGAACTACCACGCATCAATTTGTCGTTAGCCACAAGCAAGAAAAAGGAAGGAACGTTTGAAGGTCGCCTGTGAGTGATTGGATTTTTGAATAATTTTGGATAATATAATCGCAAAAAGTCAAAATACGGGTACGGTAAAACGTCGACGTGCACCAAACAATACCAAGGCTATGTTGCAGAGGTAAACTGAAAATAGTCCATCTGACCATGAGAGCAAAAATAAGATCCATGAGATGAATCTAGATTACTCAAAAATTTTGACATGGGACAAGGGTATGTTTTATTGGTATAGTTTTTCATCAGTGCAACCAATTCTGCAGGAGTTCATAGCCACCCTTTAGACTTACATGTCAAGCCGTTTTCCCGAACAAGGCCTGGCACGGCCTGTCGTGTCAACACTGGAGTCTGGCTGGGTGGTAGGTTGACGTGGAGATGGTTGTGGTACGCCACTAAACAGTTTTGTGCGACGAACGGGGCCATAAATAAGTTTAATAATTCGCTTTTAAATTGTATTTCATTATTTGAGTAGTGGAATTTAGTTTTTTTAATAAACTCCTTTCCAGATGACTCCAAAATATCACTTTCACTCAATTCAGTGTATCTTTTTAGTTGGAATGTGCAAACAAATTCTCCGTAACGGAGCAAAAAAAGAAAAAGTAAAACAAATTTTGTGCACGTTACAAATAAAAATATATTTCCTGACGATTTCGCACCTATCTTGCCTGTCATTTTTGTCGTTTTTCATGCTATTACTTTGAATGCTGGTTATGGTGTATGCTTTTGTTCACAAACACTTTGTTTTGCAGATTTTCTCATGCACTTGCTTGTTCCCATAATTGTGCAGAGAACTAAAATATTCATGAATTTATCAAGTATTTCAAAAAAACAAGTGAACACACCGAAGTGGTCACAATCTATTGCTTTCTAATTTCAAGTACTAGACTCCCATTGGCGAGTTAAATTGAGTGATAACAACAGAAATTCCCGACGCACAAATATTCAGTAGCTACCAGCGTTTTCGCTGGAAATATCTAGTAACATATGTTATGAGCTTTGTCCTAAAGAGAGATGACAATTTATAATTTTGTCTTCTTTACTACATTACAGAATACTCCAAAAACACAAATCCTACACCAATACACCAATAAAAATTGGATCCAGCAAAGGCCGGTAATCCCTCCAATAAAAGATTGCAAATCATTATTACACCATTATGGATCACGTTTCAAATTTGAGAGTTAATTGTGTCTTATTATGAGATTAAATTGTGTGGATTTTAGATGCCATCGTATTACCTGCAGCCACCATAGGGCCAATTACTGTTTTTTTTATCAATTTGGAGCAGATGCAAATGCTTCTAAAGTAATCGTGCGGTCAATCATAGACAACAAGCCATAAAAAAAATTTTCAAAAAATCCCCAAAAACATACAAAAATAAGTATTCGTTCATATCACCAATTCGGGTTGTTATATAGAATTTAAATTTTACCGAAACTCACCACTAAATTTGTATACAAACGTTCGCCATAAACCCAGATAACAATTTTTTTCTTAGAGACAAAGTTTAGAATATATATTTGTGGATGTATTAAGCGGGTCTAGTTCTTGGAATCTAAAATGCATTATCTAAGCGAGATTTAATCTAGCGAGCTATTATCTAAGAGGTATCATATAAAGCCCACCGTAGAAATTATATAAATGAGAGCTCATATAAAGTAAAATATATATAATATGTAATATATAAAATTAATTTACATAATTTTTTAATGTACAAGTAAGCAATTTACTACACAAATATTACTTCTTTAAAATATGCAGCATTTTTTGTTGTCTACTCCTTGTTGCTTGGCTACCTATATGTACAAAAATTCTATTCCTTCGTTTCTTAATTTGCACAGAATTTAAGCTACATTTAATGCTGAACGCTGTAGGTGGTTGCTTAACCGGGGGAAGTTGATGAACTACCTGTGTAGCAACATGTGCTTCGTCATAACTTATTTTCACATAACATTTCAATTGCTTCGTTAGCGTACGATATACTTTTTATGTATTAATGAAGTTACTCATCAGTTCAGCAGGACAAAAATTAACAACTACAGGATGAAAAAAATATCTGAGAAGCAGAAAAGATAGTGCTGTAGATATTGCTGCTGTAGGTACTGAAAGTAAACTTTAGATAAACTGTTTTAGGTTAAATTTTTATAGATTATACGTATTATGTTAATTCTCGCTTTATATAGATCATTTTAGATAATTTCTCGCTTAGGTAACACGTATTTTAGACTATTCGTATTATATGAGTTATCGCTTAGGTAATTCATATTTATATTCCAGCGATGCCACCCGTTAGTTATGTATATACCTCGTCAATGGTAGACATGATAGAAAAGTGCACATGCCTTGGTGGTTGCAGGTTGGTCCATGTGAAAACATTAAAATGGACTAAAAGAAACCATTTCTAAATCGAAATAGCTTTAGGAAAATTGACTTTTACTTTCCGATGATTGTGAGGAAAGCTACATAAGCCTACTTGATCCTTTCACTTGTCATTTTTTTCGTAAGACGAATCCTTCTTTCTTTTAACGGCAAGGGTTGCATGAAAATCCTTGTACTTAATGCACTTGAGTAATTGCAACGTTAAAAGGCAGAGTCCGAGTTGGGTTAGGTGGTGACAAAAAGCAACTGCCAACAAAACAATTTTATGTCATAATGTCAGGCATTCTCTGAATTATCGTTTGAACTGTCAGATTAAGTATATTTATTGTAAGATAAAATGTTGGTAACTTCAAAAGATGAAAAAACGACCTCCAACCAAAAGATAGTTTTCAAATTAATTGGTTAGATAAGCTTATTATGGATGTGTACTTAACTGACGTGAAAACGTTTTAAAAAATTCAAAGCCTCAGTCAAAAAGTAGTGAACCTCTGTTCACTTTCTAACAAAACATTTCTGAAACTCCGAGAAAGCTACTACTTTAACAAAACTACGATGAAGTATTGAAATATAGTTACATGGTGATAAACCGAGTGAAAGTTAAACTTTCTGCTAAAAAATACGTGTCTTGGGCCACTTGAGAATTTACTCGCTGACAGCTAAACAAACAAATCGAATGATAGATTGTTTACGACTGTCTCGTTTCATAAAATCTTTAAGGTTTAAAATAATCAATTCTTTGCTTCATTTAACTTGATACTCTCATTTCGCTTACGCATATAACCATAAACAAAAAAAAAATGAAAAAAAACGAAGAGGTGTAAGGATAAAATATCAGCGTGGTTTTAGCTGGGAAGTTTTACATACAAAGCACTCAGCTTATACGCGGAACATCCTGATGCTTAGTCATTATACTCAAAAGTACAATGGAAACAAATTGTAAGTCTGTATTAACATACTTTTCGCCAACTAAATTTCTAATGAAATTTCGACTATTTATTAGCTTAACTGCATTGTAAGGAGTACCTCATTCTCTATTTACTTCTCGTTGTTTCGACATACTTGATATAAACCGCCTGCAGATAAAGGCTTACAAATTTGTTGTATAAAGTATTGGCATAAATTCAGCTTCCACTCATGTAACCGTCCTATACTACCATATTGCTGAAAAAACACAAAAAAACTTTTCATAATCGTGAATACGATTTTTTTCATGTGAATAGGAAATGCTGACGATCGATGTACGCAATATTATTTTTCTCATCATCGGATTATCAGGAAACGTTTTTGTGTGTAGGTAAACTATGGCTCAGAGACGGGAACATGAAATCATCTATATCGTATGAATTTAATGTATTTATGTACAAAAACTTACTTTATTCTTAGTTTGATACTCCTTGCGTGGAAAACGAAGTTGTTGTTTATTGTTTCAGCTAGGATTACATAAATTTAAATGTTAAACAGGCATCTGTCGATGAGTGAAAAAAGAGAAGTAACCAAGATGGGAATCCCTGCCCAAGAACAAATCTTTACACTGGAATTACGGATTACTGGCCGCCGTTGAGAATCTCATTGATCGTCATTCAACAATTCGTTATTACAATCGATGTGTTAAATTTTATTTTTTTAAATCTTTTTTGTACATACATGTGAATAAGCTCCTACTGTTGTCTGAAAAATAGAAATGAGGGTACCTAAACAAAAGGAAGTATCAGTAATAAAAATTGGTTGTTGGTAAATTTGATAGTAACGAATAAGTGTTGTACACATCTATGTATCGAATTCCTGTTAGATTCTGAACTTGATGAAGGACAAACTTAATCTGCTTTTTGTGGTTCTAGGACACAGGTAAGCCATTCTTCAGAGTATGTGTGTAAATTACTTATGTGGTGAAAGTAAACAGGTAGCGCCTTGTACTTAGGCTTTGCTTTCATTTTACGTTTTACGTCAGTAGATACTGAAATTTGTATAATGTATTTCCCGTAATGAGATTTCCGTTTCCTCTGAGCTATGTGTGTATGTGATGTTATAACTGCAGTTATGTGCCCACATCCCACAAAACAACCAGACAGCAGGGGAAAATAATATATAGTTTATTCAACTACTGTGTATAAAATGCACTTTTTTAAGGCGATGCCCTTACAGCTTGTTTTACATCTTTTGGAATGAAATTTTCACCATTTGGTCGGTCGTACAAAATTTAATATTATTTATGTTAAAGAGTTTGGGTGTCAAACTACTACCGTTTCGTAGTCAAATTACTCTAACTCAAGCCAGCAGGATGACGAAACTTTCCAGGTACAGAGTAAGTAAACGTGTTAACCATCGGAAATATAACTGTCAACCCGTTAGCCACGTAAATCAGTACTGTAGTGCGTTGTCCAAAAACGATACGAAAATTATGGGTTGTTATTTTACAACAAGCAGTTATTGATACGATCTTACTTACGTTCAAATGTAGACATTTGTTTTAGTACATGTATAAGTAACTACGAAATCGAGTGAACGTCAGGTTGTTTTTATGACAACTTTCTTACTAGGTAGTAAACAAACCACGTTCAGCAGCAGTAGTAGTCTGAAAGAAGGAGAAGACGGCTAGACAATGCTGGGCTGCTGCTGCAAGCTTGCATGTGATCAACAACAACCAACAATTTTCTTTTTTTTCTCAGGATACTGAATCCGTGTCCTATTACATGCTTCCTACTTGGTAAGCTCAACAGTCAGTCGACATGAAGAAGTCATGGGAGAAAGTCTCGAGCGTTCGTAGCTCCCTTGCCACTGTGGCAAGCATATTATATGCGTCCATTCAGTAGCAAAGGAAATACATAACCATAGCAGTGAACATTCAACAGTAGTGCCCAGAAACAAGGTTATCAATGTTGCCATTCGCATACTATTGGAATATTGCTAAGTAAATGCCCGTATAATAATAGTAAAAAATCATTTGAAAAATACTTGAATACTCATCCAAGCGTACTCAATACTAATACGTACATGTTACAATTTCCTGTGCTGGTCTTTAGACACACGAGTTTTTCCATTGTACCTGTCTTCTTCTTTCAATATAAAGTGACCGTGCACATTTTACTTAATATAAATAACCAATTTTAATGAACTGAACGTTCACATTTCTTTAAAAGTATTATTTCAAAATCTGAGCTAGCGAAAAACAAAGCAAGCGAGCACGACGTTGTAGTGTATAGACCAGCCATGTTCTAACTTTTATTTCTTAGAATATTCTGTCTATATTTATTGACTATTAGCGATTGTCATGAATATATATATATATATAGAACGAATAGCATAGCATGTTTGGCGTAGGATTTGTCCTCAACATTTCAAGTTTATGAAGAAGGGGGAAATGAGATAAAAGCGAGGTGCAGCGACGACTGACTTGTCTTGTCTTGAGTTTTGACACGCCACGTGTAATATATATTTTGATGATAGCAAGCTTGATGAAACAAAAGTACATAACCAATTCTTCCGGCCAAAACGACAGTAATGGGCAGTTAGTAGTGGTACATTTTTAAAAGTGTTATGTATTTCAAATGGAAATTATTACAATAGCCTATATTTCTTGGGAAATGAGCAAAGACTAGAAGTTTGCATTAGATTTAAATGTAAATCTATTCTGAGGGAAGATGGAACAAGTAATATAATGGCGGTGTTCCAATGAACGTTTCCTATTAGAAGGCCTCGTCAGTGCCAATACTCATAATATCAACTAAATGGTATAAAAATTTCAAAGGAGAAAAGTTATTTATTGATTTTAACTATAAGCTTTTATGTCCGAGAGGATTAAGTTATTTTTAATGCAAGAGCTG
Organism: Callyntrura guangdongensis; assembly: GCA_027744295.1. Lineage (NCBI taxonomy): Eukaryota > Metazoa > Arthropoda > Collembola > Entomobryomorpha > Paronellidae > Callyntrura > Callyntrura guangdongensis. The sequence continues at coordinate 6,291 of JAHZNB010006460.1, forward strand.
ACAGCAGAGAAGTTGCAAGTGTAAGTGACGTACAATTTTGACATGCCTTCATTGTCGTGTTGTGGAGGTGCTGGAAACTAAGTGACTTTTTGGTATTGACTGGAAATATCCGAGTATATACTACGAACAAAGCTGTTCGTTTCTGAAAATTGTTTGAGAGTGCAGTGCCAAATTGCTCCTTAACCTTTTGTTTATTTAGGCAACTAACTTTCTATCTGAAGAGGAATATCTTATATAGCTACAAATATCTCTGATATTGTACAGAATCAGTGCCAGATTTATACCACAAACAATAACTAGAAATCTTTCCACAATTCCATATATTGCCTAACTAAAGTGAAATATATACAAAAACCAATAATGATGAACATAAGCGCTCAAGAACTTTCCCCTTACGTTGTACAAACACACAATAGTCATGGGCATACCCACCCAACTTCCGAATACCTGTATAACCACATCAGTGGTGGTGGTCAAAGCGCACAAGATCATCATCTCCATCATCATTCCATCGGAAGTGACTACGCGTCCATACAATCTGCAGTCTCTGATGATTTCTCATTTTACACTGACTCTACAAGTCATCCCATCTCTACGGTTGCCCAATTGGTTCGTTACGAGTAAGTAAAATGCAGACAAATCGAGAGAAGACTTCTTCGGAGAGGTTTTCATCTTATCATGCATTGTTCAAAATATTTCTTTTGTAGATGAAGCATAGTATACATACATGACAAAATTTCATTGTTCTGTAAGGAGAAATTTTCTATTGTCAGTTGCCACATTCATTAGACATACATATTCTTAGAGAGTATCCATTGGTTAACTGGAATACGTAAGAAGGAACTATCTAATTTAAATGTCATATCTCTACATAGATATTGGGTTTACAGGGAGGCTTCAATGTGAAAATGACGCAAACGTACCTTAAGACGGGTATGTTCTTGCATTCTTGTATAGGTATTAGGTACATAGCCTAGCAGCTCTTAAATAAGAGCACTAATCAGTTCATTGCAAATATAAATACGCATTATTATAATAATATAATAACATCTGCCCAGATTATTTGTCTCTTGTGCAACCGTTAATTTCTCAGTATTGTCTCTTTACCGGTTGATGAGTAGAAGCTAACGCCAGAGATATGAAAAGATTATACTAGCTACAAACCATACTGGTAAATTTTAATTAAAACCAAAGCCATCCACTGGCTAGTCATCCGTGTCGTTGGTTTTTGGCTGATGTTTGATTATACAACCCTACCATGACCAGTATTTACTACATGTACTATAGTGTGCTGAATTTCCGTAAAATTTGTTATGGCTACATTTGTTAGTACCTAACTTATGTGACAGGCAGCGTTGTGTACATTTTTATATAGTGTTCATGTTAACTTCATGGTACGGTTTTTGGCATGTCGTGTATCTGGAATCTGAGATTGTATTACCTTCATCCTGGGATGGGGTGTTTCGAATTCAAAAGAATAGCACAAGTACAACCCAACTTTAAATATGGTATGTAATATTTCCTATAGTATTCTTTCTTGAACAACGTATCATCATAGTTTCTGATTTTTTCCAGAGAAATCTCGTTTAACTCTTACATAACGACTAGCTGATAAGGCCCGTTCTCGTACAGGAGAAATGATGCAAACAATGACAGATTCATCTTATGTAGAATTGCTCTTGCAAAAAATATTCACTTCAAAGTATCCCCATTGATACGTTAGAAAAGGTGTTCCTATCGGGTGTGAATATAATCATTTTGGTTCCAAAGTTTGGGTACATAATTCCGTGTTTCTTTCCAGCCAATGTATCAAGTTTCACCAGAATCGGTTAAGAAAATATCTTTACGTTAAAATTTAATTTTTAATGGGGCGCGACTTTAAGAAAATTGGCATAGAAATGTCTGAAAATAACCTTTATTGTTTGATACTTTGAGTAACCCATTTTTCGTTGCTGCTAAACCCTTGTATCAAATTTCAGGGGAATTCCATAAAAAATTAAGATTTTAGTACATTAAAGCTAAAATTTCCTTGGGATTAAGAAGTGACCCTGTCGGGTCTAAAAATAGTAACTTTGACCTACACTTCGGCTAACGTATTTTTTGTGGGTTCAGAAAACATGTACCAAATTTAGGCTAGTTCAGTTAAGAAATGAAGATTTTTTCGTTAAAATTAAAAATTCCCTGGGAATAAGACGTTTTAAGAAGTGACCCTATCGGGTCTTAAAAATTATCATTTTGGGTCGAGACTTTGGCTAACCTATTTGTTATGGCATTCAAGCTACTGTACCAAATTTGGTCGCTAACGGTTCAGAAACAAACATTTGTATTGGGAACTGACACTGAAACAGATGGACAGACAGAAATTGAGTTTTATATATATAGATTTCAATGGAACATATGGGCCCATGTGGGATTTTGTAATTTGTCACTTATATAGCAAGCAACAACCATAATTTCTTGTTCGACATCTAGGTTAATAGGATCCATTTTGTTGGTAGCGCTGATCATCTGACCACAGCCTTCAGGTATTGGTTTTTGTCAGCTCAGTCTCTCCTATTCGTCTTCAGTAGCTTATTTTTTAAAATTATTTTCCATGAATCTCTATTTCTTTGAATGGATAGATCTGTTTGAAAGAGTTATTAAGTTGCCGAATCCGACCTCCATAGAGGGGGAAATTAAGGGTGAAGCATACTCCTTTATTCTATTAGATCTGGGTCCATTATTAGAAATTCCAATTACTGGGTGGCTATTGCTATTTCCTTTTGCGATAAAATTAGCTTCCCCTGTAGGGATTATAGAATATTATTCGCTTCCCCTGGAAAGTACTTCAAATCGTATCAATTTCAATCGGTAAATACATTGAATGTGCTTGTAACATATAGAATATCGTTTTGTAATCAGTGTAAACAAGTTCAAAGTCTAAGGCGAGCTTTGAGGTACCAACGACACTTGTATGGATTCATGTTTTCATAGTTTCACTTTTGCCACGTATGCATATGTATGTAATAGTAATAGTATTAATATTCTCTATTGTAAGATAGTTTTGTCTGAACTTGAAACATAAATTGTTCTTTGCTTCCTGTCAGGTGTTCAAATTGATGTCATTTGATCTAATTTCATTCTCATATATTATATAAATGCACGATTCATTCGGTACTCAATATTACATATGTATGTGGCACTCATTGTTTTTAATGTTTTCGCCGAGACAAACAGTAAGTGCTTTATGTAGGTAGACTGCTCTCTCTCTCTCTCTCTCTTGATCATAGCAAACCAATGCCTACATGTTTCTTCAGCGAAAAGCAATAAAGAGCTCTTCGTTATATAAAAAAACGACCCATAAACACAAATTATTAATTCACTGGATATACAGGAAGGAAGATCAAAAGTTCTTATCTGGTTATATTATTACAAAGGATGGCTTCATTAGAATTTCAAATTCAATTTTCAAACACATTTATACATCCGATGATACACATCCAATCAGATAAAACAAAACAAAAGGAAATTCTCGTATTACAATTATCATAAATTCATAATACTAACAACGGGTAACGAGTAATGTGAGCGATTGCTTACATCAGACGTTGAACCTTTAAATCGCTTTGACTTTTTTGGCGGAATTAGACATCAGTATCTTGAATTTATTATAACTTCATGGAAACTTTTTACAGTACGAAACGCAAAATATACATACGATCAAGAGTATCGGCAGAGTGCGAACGAGGTATCAAGTTTAGGAAATGGTATGATCGATTTTATAATAAAAGTTTTATTGGAGATCCTGAGAGTCCAGCAAACTTTAGACATTTTCCTTTTCCCATAAATGCTCGTGGTTTTATTTTTTGTAAATATCGTTGTTGTCATCTTTAATCTATTTAAAAAAGGATATTATGTCCATTGATTTTTCCCGTTAGAATTTCTATTTCGAAGAATGTACGAGTTTTGTGTTAATTTGTTGCCTTCACTTACTGTGCCATTGTTAAACGAAGTAGTTAACCTATATTACTACGTGGGTAAAGATAGTAGTAAGTAGTAGCAAGACTGTGAAAACCTGCTAATCGACGAGAAACATGCAATTCGGGAGAACATATCAACTCTAGTGTTATAATAATTGGGACGTTAGAGAAATGGAGTGAGTATTTTTTACTTCGTGTTGTTTGGATACATTGAGGTAAGGTCGGTTTCTTAATCTGGTTATGGGGTTATAAGGAACAACACAATACACACTCTTGGTTGAATAATATCACCCGAATAATCACTCATTTGAACTAGAACATTTTGTTGTAGGCTACGGAATAAAGGTCATTTTTGGGCTTCTTTTTGACTGATGCTGATTTGATTAAGACGTGCGTTCTTGAAGTTTTCAATACCACTTCTTTCTTTCTCAGTGCTCGCGCTGCTTGCAAATAGATAAATTTTCGTGAACGTGTCGCTAAGAACCGACTACAGCGACAGAAGCTTTACTATCATGCAACACGATGCCCCAATCCCATTGCTGCTGCTGCTGATGGTATGCTTATTCTTCCCAGGTTAGGTTTATATGCAAATTTTCTATTTGTTGTCATTTTATTAAGATTACCTGTTTGAAAGGTTGGCATGCCTAGTAGCGCCAAGTGAAGCTTACCACATCAGTTCCATCAACAACAACTAATCACCACGACATGATACATAGTCCCGGTAGCTTTGTAGCTATAATATTAACATTGACAAAGTCAAAGTTTTAATCTCAGTTTGCATAAAAATATGCTGTGGTTTTGTTCGTGCTAAACTTATAAGTTTTAGGGATTCACCTACCAAATTGCGTTACAATAAGGACAAATTTAGTACTTGTTAACAAGGGCTTTATTGCATCAACCACAGAAAAAATGGACGCGATTTTTTTGCACTCAATATAGCGGTGGTAAATTATGTTGCGGAAAAGGTACTTGCTGCGTTATGGTGACGGTTTTATTTGGGACTTTACTACTGCTAGGACATATTATGAAACGAGCGTACAAGAAGATTTTCTCCGGCGGCAAATAAAACGTGTATAATAGGAACTATAGGAAGACGTGTATTAATTCCAAAACTATATAGTGATATACTATTCAATTCAAGTAGATAACATACTGACGCATACTGTTTGATATAATCATATTCATCATTATTTTCTGCCTTGTTTATTATGCAAAATAAAGGCAGGTTATTTGTTAATTGGATTGGACTTTGTAAGGTTGCGTGGGGAGCATATTGGTATAATTATAATTACACTATGTTGAATTATTTATCCATCATTCCTCATTATATGAATGTATATGCATATTTTTGCACCTTCGTCGACGTTGAGTTGTGAAACGCGCGGTTTTCTACGTTGTACTGGTTCCACTTACAATTATTACTCTACTCCACTGAACATGGTTTGTCCCATCCATTTGTTTGAACATGATGTAGATGTACCTTGTAAGCATTATGAATTCATTTTTTTCAAAGCGCATTGCATTGCAGAGCGTACCTATTGATCCTATCATCAAAAACCATTCTCTCAAATTCATATGAGGACAGTGTGAAGTGTAATGTAATTCCACTATTCATATTCGTTTTAAAGTTGTTCAGATTTAAAACGTAAAACTAAATTTATTTAATCCCATAGGTTTTACGAATTAGGTGCGTAAAGAATTTAGGAGTTTAAATTTTTTATAATTACATCCAAGATAAAGTTAAAACTTCATTTTGATGCCTTGATAATTTACATGAATTTTTTCCAAGTAACAAACTTACCATTGAGCCTTTACTTTGTTAAAGTAAAGACACGTATTTACTTATTGTGACGATATAATCAAATATTTAAAGATATAATGTAGCTCTGCACGTCTCCATAATACAGCGAAAAGTGTATTCTTAGGTATCAGTCGAATGAAATTCAGACATAGCAAAATGAAGAATTTCATATGGGTTTCTGCTTGGTTATTACTGTTGAACCTTACAATCCACAAACATTTAATTTTTTTTGTTTATAAATGACTTTTAACTAAAACCCAATAAAACAGCAATTAAACCAGAAGCATGTAGAAATTACAGTCGAAGTTTTAAAAGGAAACAATCTTAAAACATTTGGGTAATGTCGACACATGCACATGATGAAGTCTGGATTCATGAGTCAAAAGCTATATCCATCCTCATACAATACGGTTCTATATTAAGTTAGTATTGCCTACTACAACCATTTTCGATTCGGAATTCAATGCATTTATGTTCAAACGGGTTTCTGGGTTTTATGAAATACGAATGAAAATAATGAAGGCTATGTACCGGTGCTGGGAAAGAATTAATTACATCTTTTTGTGAAACGAATTTTAGATTTATCCCTGATGTATTGATGTTCCAATTCTAAACAATTTTAAGCATAAACGGTTCTACAAATGAGCACCGTCTAACTTCTTGACAAACTCAGGCTTCGATGATTCCCACGTCAGAAAATGTGAAAAGTTATTTAAAATGTATTCAATATATATGGCAATCCCAATTTCCAATACATTGGCAATGTGAAAGAAAGTACGGTTACTTACATATATAAATTGTTACATTACCAGCATTTGCTGTGATGCTGTTGTGTAAACTTGTATGTAGATTCAACTTTTTTCATAACTAACCGCTATCAACTGGCATTTGATGAAATGGCTGGCATAATTTCGTTTTACTATTGGTTTGTAAATTGTATATGAAATCGTTTAACAGCTTTAAGCAAGCTGTTCGAACAATAATAGGTAACTATCCCGAAGCAGTCCGTTGAAATATATATTCGACACCTGATGACTTTTGAAAATTATATGGTACAATATTAAGTAATAAAAATCTCATTGAACACGTTTCATCAAGCATTCACCTACATGAAAATAACAAAACAAACTCATGTACATTTAAAAACTATTAGTTCATGAAGGACCTGTTCCAGTCTTCACTGAGACTGGAAAAATATCACTAGTTGCTACTTTTATCTAACATTCCAAGTTAAAAAACGCAAAGTTATGTGATGATCTGCATGCCTTCTGTACTAGAACTGTAACTATACGTAATTTAAAGTTCACACGTTTGCGGTGTATGATATCGCCACCGCCAGACACTATTCACATTATCACATAAATGAAGTTTGTAACTTTAAAACTTTCAACGAGTCGTACAGCACCAATACTGGGAGAGAGTTTTGCAATTCCTATTATATTTTATTCCAAGAATTTCGATTGCACATCGTTTACAAGTTGAAGTTATGAACAGGAGGAGATTAATGAAATGTAAATTAACGGAGAAAAAGTATGTGCTTTGACAGCAGTTTCATACATATACATACATAGGTATCATATCACAAAATGGAAATGGACGTGAGCAAATTGGCAAATGGAACATGTCTATAGACATTTGACGGACATAAAGTTCCCGAATTATGTCAATTGGCTTTCCTCTAGATTCAACCAATTATGTTCGTCGGCATAATGCAACATCTCCGTTAGAAACATATCTGTTGGCAACGTAATTGACTGTCCCGTCGTCTAGTAACCAATAGGATGTTTATTACGTACAAAATCTCGCCATATTAACATTTCAGAAAATATTCTACTGACACACTATTTGGGCAAAGCATTAAGTAACGTCTTCAACGACTACATACACTTATCAATATTACACACAACTGAGAGCTGAAGTAAGTTTACTAGAAGTATTATCCGAAAATGGTTAATTTAAAGTGTGGGGATCGTGCCCTAGGTACCAAGCATACTTCAACAAGGACCATTTGTTTTACATTGCTTGTGTTCCTTTACTCAGTTCCTCGATAGTCATGTTTGTCTCTAGCTTTTCACCAATCTGAAATCACGTATTTCGACTTCGACCAATAATTATTAATGAGAACCTGTGAACTTGAAAACTTAGAATCATTATGGAAAATAGAAATAAACCTACAAAGTAAAATGTAACAGACAGACAGACGGACGGACAGACAGACATTGTAAAGTTAATAAGTGACTTTCGTCAATACTTCGTATTACTTCGTCACTTAATAATATTATAAATTGGTGAATAGTTTTATGATTAATTGTTGATTGATGATTGAAAAGTAACAGTGGTATAAAACTATTCACTCTGTGAAACTGTAAGTTACTTGTAAAATATGAGTTCAGGTACGAGGTTCAACAGCAAGTTTGGAGTCTGTTGGTATGCTCGGCAAATTGGTTGCTTTTCTTGTGAGTGAAGGGTATAATGAGTGGCAAACATAAATGTGTGAAACGCAATCTCTTATATTGTCCGTTGTGGTAGCACTATCAATTAAAATGTTAAACTCACCCGAAATCCACTGCCACTTCGTTTCTCTGGCTTCAATGTAATAGCAGAAAATGACTTTCTTCGAGTAGTTAGTTTGCTTTGAATTTAATCAAATTTAACAAGATTTTTTTGTCATATTGTAATAATTGTACAAAATATGTTTTATGTCACTGATATTATAAGCGAAATTACATATTCAGAATTTATGTAATTCGTTTACCATAAGTAAAAATTTAATTTTAATTTCTTAATTTCTTTTGCCAAACGTATTTTTACTATAATATATAATTCAGGCTCTAACTTTTTCAAAAGACAAAGATATATAGGTACTGCATACATAGTAGTAGGTGGTTTTTTATTGTTCAGCTAGAACCGGAACGGGTAACGTTTTAAATCGAAACTGTGACATTCCAACGCAATATTTATAATGTCATATCAGATATATCTAATATAGGAACGCTTTCACTTCCCACCATTTTTACCTATGCGTTTTACAACAGCTCCTCATTGACAGAAATGGTGTAGCATAAAAGGATGGAAATACATCATGCAAAGCAAATATATGACGATTTTTAGAAATAATTCCATGAATTTGATTTGATAACAGAATATAAATGTATTAACATTAACATGACTAGCAAAATTACTAGGGCGTATTTTTTTTGTAAAGCTAAGCAAATCTTTTCAGGGAAACTTAGGGAAAATGACGCAACAATAATGTGGATAAAAGAAATGAAATAAAATCACTAACAAGCATTTGCTTTGACTTTTATCTGGCAAAAAATATCTGAATTATTAATGTCAGATAAATCAAAAATTAGAATTGTCAACAGCATAATCCTGTTGGTACAATGATGCTAGGTAACGAATAAGTTTGAAAGCATGGTTTTATGTTTGTGTAAACACGTCGTTGTGCATAATCTGAGGAAAACAGCATTGATGGTCTTACTTCCATTAATCCGTGAGACTTATTATGCTATTGTCAAACAGTCAGAGAAATGAGAGATGTTATATAAAGGTATTTGAATCGATAAATTGGATATTATTATGAAAAATGGAGAAACGAGGGAAAGAGAAATAAGTGGCCACATAATTATGTGGCATTACTATGTATGCAGACACAGGCAGAGTTGTGGTATATTACATTCGCTAGTATGTATTTGGTGGTCAGCACCGCAGGAAATTACTAGAATGTGCCATTCATGATTCACCTAAAGAGCCAGCTACTTCAAAAGAACTCCACTAATTTCATCACAGAAGGCAGTTCGGGAAAGGAATCAACCATAACATGATACTATAATTCATGCAGCGTATTTACAAAGCTGAAGATTTCTGGAAATCACTGATCTTTTCGTTTATTCATTTATTTCTCGCTACTGCCATTTTATGAGTCCAAATCTTGATGTTGCCTTATCGCTTCCCAAGTCCCCGATTCATCAAGTAAGGCTTTGACGTCAAATACAGTCGCATTGGAAAATGGAAATGAAATTTGAGAAATGTTTGAGTCTGCGTGTCACTATAACCATATATTTAATGGCATAATTTTTCACCGTGTCACCTCAAATGATGCAGGTTTGTTTAGAAAAGTTTACTTCAAAACTGATTATGCATTATAGGTAGTTGAGGTTAGAATGGATAATAGATTCGATATTGATTCGAAACACAGGCTTTCTGTTTACCCCAAAGATTGTAGACAAGGTTTGAGTTTAATGAAAAAATATTGTTCAAATTTAAGAGAATCAATTTTCTGGTTATGTGGGATTTAAGACAAATATACAGCATGATAAAACCTTGTATACCTAAACAGTACATAGTTTAAGATATTTACATGTTTTAAAGTACATATCCTTTTTACTTATTGTTAGGTACAAATAACTGCATAATAATATATTATTCCATTATTACCAATGATCTTTGTGCTCGTGGTGACAATTTTCAAAATACAAAATAAACATTCATGAGTCAGAGCAATATTAGAGTCAAATTAACACCGTTTATCTGCTGAACATCAAAACATTTTTTAGTATCCGGTTTTCACTCTCAATCACAGCATTAAAAAAATTGAAGCACAAGCAAATTTCAATGTACACGCACGCACTTACATAATGTAATACAATCATTTTTGCATACGAAGCCTCAAGGTTCAGTACAGCTATCGCTAAGGCTCCGATAACTAGTACAAGTACAACAGCTTTTAAGGAGTTACGCGCATTGATCCGAAACTTGAAACACTTCCCACACACAGTTTTATTTCTGGCGACATTCTGTTAACTTACCTATTTATACGTACTTGAATTGAAATCATCCATACTCCTGTTCCTTCAAGACATAAAGACACTGACACAGCTGTTGACACTAAAAAAGGCAAAGGACACAATTTGGATGAGAAACATGCAACGGTGTGAGTCTGCATAAGATTTTAGCTGAAATAAACTGGCTGTATTCAATTTTAACGTCACTAGACAGACGGAAATGTTTATCTATAGCAGTATCATTTACACGAATACTTAAACATTGCCACACTTCACACTTGTATGGTGCGCGTGTACCAAGAAACTAAAAAAATGTTTTTGAAGGCAACTCTTTTCTATTCCAAACTAGGTGTTTCCACACTGAGACTAAAGTCAGCATATTATTACATTATGGCCGGAAACCTCCTTCCAATATGATAAAACTCAACGTTGTCACAATTGGTGGTGATAGTAAATTAAAACTTTCACCTTACATAACCCTTAATTAATCAATCTTTAATTAAACACGGTGCAACTCTAAGTTGGCTAAATTAACTACCTATGTATATGTGTTTATTATATGTTCGCATGTAGTACAACATATGTATAAATAATGAGCTATAGTGATAAAAAAACATGGTAAGACTTTTGCGCTACTAGAAATATAAATTGATTAATTTTGATGTTATCAATATTCGGCATTGCGTTCTTTGAATTTTTGAAACGTGTGGTTTTTAATGGCATTGAACGTGCAACTTAAAATGTTTAAGCGGCTTATCTAAATCTAAATGCGGTAATGAATCTACTATTCCCGAGCGATATGAAGTTCGACAACACGCATCTCAACTAATCTTGAAGACTTTGAGAACAGTCATTTCCTCTGCTGTTAGTAAAGAACAGGGCAACTTGAGATTTTTAGGTATATCACAAGGGAATATTTTTATTTGCATGCCTTTTCGTGGAAACGGTACGCAACCAAAACACAGGTTGATATAAATTTACTGCTCAACAGGTATCCTATACCGTAAGTGAATATATGTATTCGAATGTAAGCATTGAACTCTTTCCTGCTAAAATTACAAATAGTGGAAACATTTTGCGGGTATTCAATTACAGCAGCAGGTTTCATTGTGGGATTTTTATTTCCCTGGAGTTTCTCATGTTATGTAATTTCGTCGAGGAGTTGTAAAGTAATAATAAAATAATAATAATACCCGCAATCATATTAATATTAGTATCAATTTCAGTTGTATAGTATTACAGTAATGGAAGTGGGTGATTATAAATATGATTCATGATGATACACATGCCAACAGTAGTTAGAATAGAACCTACATGATGAGAATATCAGCAGATGCTGGCTGCGCCTGTTATTTTGCCCCCTCATCCCATATTTTTGTGTGCAGTATTTACGTGTACAGTTGATTCTTAAAAAACTTTTACTCAAATACGTTAAAACGCCAAAATATGAATTCACAACGACATGCATGCAAGTGAATTATTTATCTGATCAGAATATCGTTATTTGGACTCTAATTGTTCATACAACTGAAGAGCGGCAAAATTGGTACTAAAAATCCTATACGCAACTGATTTTAATGACTAGAAAATGTAACATGATAACTTGAATGAAACAAAAAATATGACTTTTGAAGGTTAGCTTTTCATAATGTTTAAGCATTTTTAGTGTGTAATAACTTTAAATTGGGCAAATTGTTGACGATGTTACCTAATCATCCGGAACGAGGGCCTCGATTGAATTTTCCTTTCAAAGGAAGTTTGAGGATAAATTAGTTGATGAACTAGCGGTGAACCGACAGAAGTACGTTAGTTAGTTTCCATCATTTGCAGAATCTACAACATGAGGTGAAATCTTTCGTGGGAGTGATGCGAAATAGTTGAAGATGCTGTAACATATGACGTACGGTATATTATTGACGGTTAAACTTACCTTGCAATACACTCCTTTAAAAATTTTCCCATGGAGTGTTCAACTGTTGTTTTCATTTAATAATATGCTATACATTTTCTATATTACATACATTCCTACATGTCATCTTAGATTTTGTGATCCTTTCACCCGAAGCTAAGTTTTACGAGTCATTAGCTCTTGTATTTGGGAAACCTGTCAGCTATTATGAAAGTACCACCTTTTCAAAGAAGTGTAATATTTTCGCGTTTGGAAGTTGAAAGCGAAAAAACTTTGCTCGGAAATAAAGTTGTGTTAAACTTTTTGGAGATGAAATGTCAATACATTTTGCATAAATATGGAGATCAAAAGTTAGCATGGTCTGACTTGTATGTCTACCGTAGCATACATGCGTTTTTCTTGGTAAATTGAATCCTTACAAATGGATTTCTCACGTTCATTGTTTAAAGGTATTGGTTCGTCTATATTCCCTGTGTTTTACTGTTTCATAGGAACAGTTACATAACTTCTTGACGATGAATTCGAATATTTAATTTAAATCAGTTTCGTTGTTTGAGTTTTAAAGCACCTCTTGCAATATCTATATTCTATTGTATTTGTTGACTTTGGTCACTGATATGGAAAGAATGAACAAAAGGTAGTATTATGTAACAAAGTCTGCGTTATAAAAGCATAAATCGATTCTTAATCATTAAAGTTCTCACATGTTCTTTGACATTTGCAAAAAGCAACTTGCTTTTTGTAAATACATCTATAATTAAGTTTGCAGAAATTTTGAGAGGTAAGAGTCATGTATGTTGGTTTTGTGTTGGATTGTTTAGCCATTTTATAGTAGGTGTGCATTTTAGATTCTGGTATCATCGGCAATTTGTTGCATAATGTCTATGTGTCTCGCTGTGCAAGCCAGTTCCCTTTAAATATTTTAGAGCATGTCGCAGGTAGTGAGTAAGATCGATCAACAGATCACTTTAATCTTCAAGTAGAACAAACAATCACTGTCTAATGACAAAATGACGAGGATGTATATTGTTTCCGCAGTGCTTATATTGGTGTTCACGACTGCAGAGACAGACTTTACAAGAAATCTGAGCAGAAATCAGCTCACATTGAAATGCTCGAATTGCACAAAATGAACCAACAGCACGTCGGCATTTTACATTCTCTTTTTCATTTTCGAGTAACGAATGGAGTAAGGTTGAGATGGGCTAAAGAAAGACGAAAGAGTTCGTTTTGAAATGCGGGTATAGGCTGCTGCTGGTACCACGGTACCAGTGATTTCTAGACATTTCCTATCCAAATTCAAACCGATATAACTTTTGCAATGAAGAGAAAAAACGAAAAGAATGTGGGAATTTTTTGATAAAAAATATTAAAAAGAGAATTTGAACCGAAGATGTTTATTTCAGCAAGAATTATTAGTTGTTTTAATAGTAAATCTACATTTTATAGGCTTAAGGAGGAGTAAAGTTTGGATGAAGAAGACTTTTAACAGCTCCTAGCCAAATTTCTAATGAATTATGCTTGTATACAAAGATCATGGAACAATACCATCTGAACTTTAACTGATTGTAGTTGTACATATGTTAGTTTGTTTCAAAACCTACAATATGGAGGAATAATAGTTTATCAACTTATCGTGAGTATAAAAAATGTCAGGAATAGGTAGAATGACATGAGATGAGCTCACAGATGCATTAGTATTAGAATGTTCACCTTAAAATTAACAATCGTTAAAAATTTATTATTATATAGTTATTTTTAAGGTGACAAATCCTATGCTATTCAAAACTGATTTGAGACGTTAAATTTTAAATTAAATTTTTTGTGTGCTTTATAGCTTGTTGGTTGGTATGTATACTTAAAATGTCAATATTTGGGTTGAATGTCGATCAAGTTCCCATGGAAGCGAAGTCACGTTCCAAAAAAGTCCATTTATTTTTTGGGAGGATAGTAGAAATTATTTATTTGTTTTATGAAAATGAGTTCGATTGTGAGGGCAGGAGATCCACTTATTGGATTCGAGTATGAAAACTCTGAAAGTTTTAAAGGTTTAATTAGGTTGAAAATAATTTAAAGATGTAATGCTCAAGAAATCGCATCAGCAACTCTATAATATTAGGAACGTTTTCATTATAGTGCAGTGTTTGGATTTTTTATATAATCAGTCTTTTATAAGAGCTTGTATAATCTTGTTCCGACAATTGTACAAAACCACGTAACACAAATGCCAAATGCGATAAATTCATTGATTTTAATTGATTCACTCACGATTACAAATACTTACGATTAGTTCAGTATAATAGTATTATTCGAAACCGTTTGCACCAAGCGGCACGAAAATACGTACTTACACTTTTTTGGCTATTACTCGGGCTTACAATCAGAATTCTACCTACAAATTTTGCATTGTATTTGAAAGGCCAAAACGGCGCGAAACTGACAGACAACAGAACAACACCATCGCCCAAAACTGAAAAATCGGGTTGGGTAATTGTGTTTCTCTGATAGTTTCGCGCCGTTTTCTTCGTTTAAAATGGAAAGTTGGCATATATAATTCTGGCTATAAAACTATGATTGATGGCCATATTGGCACATCTGTCGAGGGAAGGGAGGTTTAAATATTTCGTACGGTTCACTAATAGTCCCAATTAATTGATAGTCTGTGAAGTGGATTCAACTTTTTTGTAGCGTAGTGTAGTGAAATTATATTCCCTTGGAGCTCCAATAGGTATTCTGTCCACATACTGAATGTATCACGATCACGACCTGGCAACATTGAGAAAGATTGTAGTATAGTACATTGCATGACATAACGAAATATTCTGACACTTTATAAAATCTGTCGACGATGTCAAACCATGTAGAATTAATTTATAACAATACTACATAACAAAACATGTTTTAAGTATTCACAATATCATTTGGATGAATGTAATTATGTTTCTATATGACTGACATTACTAAAACTTTCTCTCATGGTATTTTCACCTTTGCTCTTTACACACATTCATTACACTGCACTATTATATCTATATCTATCTAATCTCGCATAATGAAACCATTCCTCTACGCCAATCCTCTACTTATCATCCAGACGTAAATCTCAAACTAGGCGTCTTACTATTGTAGATAATTTGGGGATGTGGAAAACAAAAACAAACTAAACCTAGCATAAGTGTATAATATTTTCATATATTTTCGTTATCGACTTATCTGGGTTTCCGCAGCCAGACTAGAAACCAGACTAGAAAAAGAAATTGTTAATATCATATTCATCATTGATCGTTACTGTTAAAATTTCAACTTATTTGCCGTATCGGTGGAAACCTTTACACCTGAATTAATACAAGTGTACTCAACACCATTAATCAACGTTAAAACTTATCAATCATTATTCAATATACATGTTTTGGCATTATTTTGGCAATCACAAGTATGTAACAAATGGAAGCATATTTGTATTATTATAAGTAATTAATATAATACCTTTGCACTATGTATTTATCCATATGAAAATATCTTCCATTACTATTATGGTATTTTCGCTGAACAAGCAACTCTCAACTCTCAAGTGGCTACAACCCCTACAAGAACGGAATTTGATTTCATGGAAGCTTTCTGACTACAGCATTCTCTAAATACAGGTTTATATAGTATATGGATTATGAATACCTGTTCTCGGTGTGTATTACACGTTAAATTATAAATTTGCTGGGTTTATGACTTGTCTGTGCAAGTTTACTGATTTGTTACTGACTGTCTAGAAATAGAGAGATGAAAATAGAACTAAAGAAAATCAAAGCTTGGCGTACTTACATATATAGAGCTATGACAGCTATTTAAAGATGGTAATAATTTTTTCAATATGTAAACTTTAAATTTTTCTAGCTGCTTGCCTTAAAACGTATACGGTGTACGCAAAAGTTAAAGAAATGCTATAAGGATAATATAACGCTGGTCTCGACACAATGTTAGATGTAGGGAACTCTATTTCTCGGAGGGAAAAGAGAAATCCACTGTCCAAGATAATATGGACAAAGTACAAGTTTGGTAGTATTCATGGTTACGCTAATCGAGTCCCAGGGTACTTTACGTTACTTGGGCAAAATGTTCTATAAACTTTATAAGTGTTCTTCATGTTATTAAATTCCAGTCTGTATAGGTAGGTAGGTCATTCTGAGCGCATAATAGTCTTCATGAATACCATGTTGCGAAATTCAAATATCGATTCTCGATAATATGATAAAGTTGTAACCTCTCGCCGAGTTGTATTTTCGTTAACGGTCAACGAAAACGTTAGTTTTTTTCTCTTTTACAAGGCACAGGTACGTACCATCGGTGATCGACTTCTAATGACTTACAATCATATCGTAATCGCAAACCTATACCTAGTTTCTGTAGTTTGTTGTATGTACCAAGAATTAAGGAAGAAATCTCACTAACTTAAACCTCAGTGAGGCTGGAAAACGGAAAATAGACGTCCCTCTGAAACTTCAATGAAATGTTATCGCTCAACGCAAAGTACAAAT
Source organism: Callyntrura guangdongensis (assembly GCA_027744295.1). Classification (NCBI taxonomy): domain Eukaryota; kingdom Metazoa; phylum Arthropoda; class Collembola; order Entomobryomorpha; family Paronellidae; genus Callyntrura; species Callyntrura guangdongensis. The sequence continues at coordinate 23,276 of JAHZNB010006460.1, forward strand.
TTAAACAGGATACATATATATAAATCTGACGGATGACTAAACTTAAAGATCTATTCATTTTGGCGGCTTAAAATTCTATATTTACTGAGCGATACTCATATCAATTAAATCAGGAGTAGTATTTGACTGGCCCAACCTAACCTAACTAAACATAAACACATCCAGCGGATAAACAATTGTTGCAGCCTTACAGCTTTGTGTTATGACTGGGTTTAAATCTGTTTTTTCGACTCTATTTGCCAAACAAATGTAACGCTAACGACTTAACGACGATCAGCTCAAAGTATTAAGTTGTTGTTGCTCAAAGTTGTTTGATCTGTTCATTTTTTATTTTTTATTGAAATTGTATATCGTACTTTTTCCCCTTATTTATCGTCAATGATCACTGACCAATCTCTTCTCTCAATATTGTATTGTTCTTTACGTCAAATATTTCGTGGGAGAAAATATTTCGAAGTTTTTATAAATTATGTACATTATGTGACTGCAAACTGCTCAAACGTGACAAAAATAAGGATATGTTCATTAGGTAAAATGTACGTTATGGGTTGCAGAAGAGATGAAATACTTAAAAAAACGTGGAAAACTTTATTGTGAAATAACTAATTGCAAGTAGATGTGCTATTAAAAAGTGTTAAATTAATTTTGTCTGCAGTAGAAAGGAACATAATTTCACAAATAATAAATCATACTTTTCATTGGATTTAAAAAAATTTAAATAGTTGAATGATACTGGAGTAGTCGACTGACCTTGAAATAGCTGCTTCGTTCTTTGAAAACAGTATAGGTCGTGTGATAATTTTTCCTGTGACGATAACAGTACAGTGTACCTCTATTAGTATTTAGTTAGATTGAGTTACAACACAGATGAATGCGTACTTATTGCGTATGGGAAACGTGACTTTGAAAATGCGCAATTCTGTATACTGGAAATGAAAGCACCATTTAGAAATTTAGAGGAATGTCTACAATTTTTTTTAAATATTGAATTTTTATACATATTTTATTTGTATTATGAATTTCAGCGAGAGTGATAACAGCAGTGTGTCAACCAGTGTCTATGGAATGGTTGCGTCATCGCCATCGGCGACGACAACACCTCAGGCAAGCTCCCCTTATGGACATCTGCATCGGCATAGAGGGAGTGGGAATAGCAGTCACCATCATAACTGCAGTCATCATCAAAGCCACGGGCATAGTCATCACCATCCGAGCAGCAGCACCTCAAGTAATCATAGCCAGCAGAGCTACTCCACACATCAAAGTCAAGTGAGCAGCATAGGTCATAGAAGTATGTCAGACATTAGAGGAGAGTCATCCCCCTCCCCTTTCCATAGTCACAGGCATCACCATCACCGTCACCACCATCGGAAACGGAAGAGCTCAGAACCGTAAGTTATCCACTTATCTCACGGTATAAATTCAAAAATGAAAGTATTTATGCATATTATGGCATATTGACATAAAAATTTCTAATATTGCTTTAATAAGTAGTGAGGTAGCATCAAACAGTAATCGGTACCATCAACTTGACTATTGTCTATTTCCATACCTCCTTATAGTTAAATAAAAGTCTGGTTAACTGTAAAGTAGGCACATCCATTCAGTATTGGCATTAAAGTCAGCCAAACTATCCATCTTAATTGACTAGGTATGTCAAATGCAATTCAGCTGAATGGGGTTGTTGAATTGAACTTTGACCCCACCTGGAGGCCTCGGTTGCAAACCAATCTGGCTCAAACTTGGTATACTTATACAAGTACAAACAAGATATACGTGTAGCAAATTTGAGCCATGGTTGTTATGTTTAAAGTCAAAGAAATAAGAGGAGGTCTTTTGTTTCTATCCCAAGGGGTGCCACTGAGATGTTATGCTGACATATGTTATAGCCATAGCCCTTGTCACTGTTAGTCGATTAGAAAAAAAAAACATCTCAAACGGATTTACCGTTTCGAAGTTATGGGAAAATTAAATTGAAAGGTTTGATCCCTAATTTGACCCCAAGGAGGTGATCCCAAATGTCCATCTTCGAAATTAACCGAGCTATGGTCCATGCCTATTGATTGGCGAAAACAGAGTTTGACAATTCCTTTCCCTTTAAGAGTTATCGTGCGCACGGCCGGACAGCCGGACACGATGGAAGAAAATAATATAGTACCAGGTCTGGTCCTAAGTAAAAGAAAGGTATCATTCCATGTTTTCTCTTCATGATTTTTCAAGGATTGAGGTGAAAGCTCATTTATTTTCATTTCCCCTGCAATTACAATCCTGTTTGTGGGCAGCGTTCGAATTTTGGGTCGAAACATACTAGGTCGGACCCACGGGGCGAAGAGAGAAATAATGAATCAAGGAGTGAAAATTGGGAGCGTTTGTCTCCAGTACATGGGTGAACGACGAAAACTCAGGCGGGATTTGGTCCATGTGAGTTCAAGAGTAATAGTAAGTTGTGAAGTGAAAAACCGGAGTAGCTTCTCCCTCCGGTACAACACTTCAATCCATTAAAGTGTGTGAGTCGTCTGGGTTGGTCCTGAGAGCATAGCACATCATTTCAGCCCTCACTCGTAGTTTCTTATCCCTTGGTTGGTTTCGGTATTTACATATATACCCTTTTACAAGTTTTCCTAGAACCTTTTCCATCGTAGGGGTAGGAGAAATCAGTGCTGAAATTCAAGTAATTACCTTGACATAGCATTATTAATGCTGTTTATAGTGTATGGTAGTTAAAGTTGTTATGTAAGTACCAAAACAAAAACATACATACACGAAATGCAAGTTGTAAATAGTGTAATATCTTGAAATTACAATGATAAAATAACAGAGACAGAAAAACAATGTTCTATGTTATATATGGTTAATATATATGTGGAAGTGGAAGCCAATTTGGAGTCAATGTGCAAGAAAATGCTCTGCAACCTTTCCCGCAAAAGTGTAAACCTAGTGTATTTTGTACATTACATAAATTTCTTCAAAATGTTCGACTACAATTCTGTAAGTTAATTTTCATTCCGTTATTTGTACTATCCAGCGACGGACCTGGATGTATTACTAATTGTAATCAATTAGTGTTACTAACGATGGGTGACCGGAACCTGTACAAGAGCAATTTCCTTCATATTCTCGGATATCATTACTCTTATCAAGATAAGTGTTGGTGATAATCCTCAGTTTACAACGGTTTACTGTCGAAAATTACGAAATATCGTCAAAATAATTTTTTGTGTGGAAATTTCTATGGAAACCTTATGGGATTTAACATGGAGAAATAAAACTGATAGAACTGAACTATGCTATTTTTTGTAACCATATTTACCTAGTAGGCATATTAACCTTAAAAGGTCACACAATTTACGTTTATTAAATATTTTCAAGTTCCAAAAATGTTTTTATTTTGGAACAATTTTGCTTCTTTCCCATATTAAATTCCGTAAGGTCTCCATAGAAAGGTGGAACGAAAAATCCATTTTTTCGATTTTTTCTAAAACAATTGATCATTGAAACCTGGAGACTTATCATGAAGGCTTAACTCCATTAGAGTAATAGTTGACCAGAATATAAGGCAAATATACGTTTGACAACCTCCAATGTTCCCTCGTAATTGGTACTCACAAACAATGACCGCATACTGCAACGCTCAAGTCGAAAGTTGTACTAATAGTTAGATTTTGATTTTCTCTTTTCAATGATATAAGCCGCGCCCTGGAATGGAGGGTTCTGCACGCGCTGCAGGGATTTACAGAATTGGGCTCCGACAGGTATACATATGATGACAACTCAACAATTATTGTTCACTATGATGTCATAAAGTTGTACAAAATCATATTTTCTCAAAGGTTGAAGGTACCAAAATTTAGTAGGTGCACCCAAAAATCCCTAGGAAAACGTGCATCTGTGCATCATTTATTATTTGTAAGTTTCCTACATCATGTACTTTCATTTGGAACATGAAGGAATCTATGTACGTGTTAGGTTTTATCGAGATTTCACCTTTAAAGTTTTAAGATAATTTTACGATTGTATCTATACATACGAGAGCTGTTTACAAAGTAGTGAGTCACTTTTGATGACGTATTATCTCGTCCTGCTATTTTATGCAGCAGCTAAGGTATAAATATTTGGATAGAGGAGAGATTATGTCTACTCAAGAGTTGAGGTGTGTGCCTGGTGAAAAATGCCTGTGGCCCCATTTTGAAACATTGAATTTAAGTTTATTTTTTAACGTTATTTCCTTTGATAATTTTCCAACTTTTTAGCCTAAATTTTGTAACGTTTTTCTCGTTGTGGCCGTACATAAAGTAGTTGAAAGGTATTTCTTTTGATAGACCTGACCCTGGACTCTCTAATATTAATTGTTCTCAAGCAGCGGCTGTGATCTATCAACGAAAATTCAGGAATGCCAAGTGAAGTTGCACTTCAAAAACGTAAATTTAGGGGTTGACATTGTGGCCCAGCATTCTTCGCAGAACCATCGTAGCTCTGAAGTAGCATATCAATAGAAAGCCAAGAGTCTCATCTATCTAAGCATGTTACATTTCACATTAGCGTTAGCCTCGTGACAAGGTAAACGTTATTAAAAGTGATTCACTTAATTGTAAACAGCCCTCCTACATACACAACTACAGAAGAGCTCATATAGGCAACATTTCCAACCATGTATCCACTTCTATTTTCTCATGTATAAAATAAAAAATTGGTGCTACTGAGAATCAAAGAATTGGAAACGAGGAGAAATCATTATTGTAAACGTTATGTTTAATTCATGATTTTTGATGTGATGTGATAGTTTCTCCCTATTATATTCGACCACATAACCCGAAATCTTACCATTTCAAGTTTCAAGATCACAAACTACAATCATTCACACGACTCGTGTGACACGAGCAACTCAAGAGCAAATGATCCAGTTTTTTAAAGGCGAAATGTATGTGTCATTTGTGTACATACTACGACTTGACATTTTGTTGCAACAGCCTTATTTGAATTGTGGAATAAAAAAATTCCGGGAATGTTCCTTCTAAATTTGCAAGTGCCAACCCGTTTATTTGTTCCATGTTGAATGGGAACGGAACTTACGTCGGAAGAGAGAACGGAATAAAGAGGGAAGAGCTGAAAGTAATAGTTAGAACGCAGTGTAAAGGAAAGCAGACTATGAAACAAACGTAGTATTATTACTCCTGACATTTTCCATAATCATCGAATTTAATTGTATATATTATATGTGTATCATTATCATTATATATGATTTGCTATTCGGATGCAAGACACATCACTATCAAATGATCAAAGCATCCTTCAAATTTCATTATTTTTTGTTTACGATAAAATCTCCTATTTCCTTGCTTCTTTCCAAAAACTTGATATTCCCCTGTGAAATATTTAAGTTAGACTGCATTGAGCAGTAATTCAATCATTACTTAACTTTGGAATGAAAGCATATTTTTCTTTACGACCTTAGTCGGTCAAGAGCCGGGACATTTTGCATTTTTCAAACAGTTCATATTTCACGTAGTTCCCTGGAATTTAATAATTGCTTCAAAATTGCAAATAGTGTCACTTTTTCAGACTGATTGTCACGGAAATTTTTATACGTGGACCACAGCATTGTTTTGAGCTAGTTCAATGATCAACATCATGAGAGGTTCATCATTTTCCAACGCGTAAGAACACTTTCCTAGTGTTACGTCTCCGTGTGCCCCGTAGAAGTAGGTCTGTTAATCCACGTCTATGATAAAGATAATTATTAAAGCATTTTCTAATAAGTCTTTTCTTTGATGTAATACAATAAAGGCAGAGGTAGAGAGTTTCAGGGACAATCAATCACCGTCATGTAGTATTTAATATTATGTTCTTTAGTTAGCGTTTAAAAATTGAAAATGGTTTAACTTATGACTATTGTTTAGGTTGGTGTCGATGAAATCCCATATCTCCTAAGTTGATGGTTAGACAAGTCCACGCATAATTTGTATAACAAGCAGTACATAATATTATTATAAGTTTGCCACTTGAAATTGCAACGTTCTAAGCCGAAGAGTTCTCACTACAATAAAAAGCCTGAATATGAAATACAAAAAACAATGCGTTGCTTTGTATGTAAAATATATATGCCGGATGAAATCCGAGTTTCGTGTTTAAGTGATTTGGAAAATATAGCAGGCAACCATATTAATAAAAGAAACTGAATATTATTCCGTATAAATTTTCATCTTTGCATATTACCAAAACTTGGTATTCTATTCGCTGTGCAGAAAATAAAACGGACAGCTTGTTAAGTGACGAAGTCACTTGATAAATTCCCATTGTCCGTCCGTCTGTCCAGACGATAACTCGAAAACGGTTTCGAAGTTTGAGGTTTTGTTTTCGTCAATCGGTTCCTCATCCGTTAGGTTCCCCTGGGAACGATTTTTTAGTTTCCAGGTGACGCCATGTGGCACCCACAGGTCTTCAAAAAGGTCCCTCAGTGGTAACTCAGGAACGGCTAGGAATTTGAAGTTCTGTTTTCACTAATCGAATACACATTCCCTGTAGAGTTGGAAGCAATGTTGAAGAAAAATCAAGTGATTACTTCGTCACTGTGATATCTTTGTAGGCTTATTAAATTTAATAAGGGAGCGTGAAGTGCAGAAGTAAATATTTACAAGTCGGTGTATTTATGTATAGATAAATCTTAAATCATAATTCATAAAATAATGTTTGTGAAACTATATCGTATGGAATTTATACATTCATTTGAGAGAAAACTTTGCTATCCAGAAACATGTAAGGCCAGGGCACTTCTTCAAGGCTATACTGCTTACATATTTTAAACATCAATACTCACAATCTATTTAATATTTATGAATCTTCCACTTCTCCCCTATATTATCCTCTGGGATTTGTCAGGTATCATCACAACCTGTGAAAATGTTTTTCACTCTTATTTTTTTTTATCTTTAACAAACAATCAGTGTTTGGATTGGATACGTGCTTCTTAACCATAGACGAAGGTATTTAGTATACTACCACGACAAAGGATATACTACCCTTCCTCGATGCTTCCTCGGAAGTAAAGTCTATATCGGGATAAAATACTAGCTTTGGCATTCAATTAAGCAAGCTAAAAATAAGAAAATTGAACAAAAAGTTTTTATTTTGGAATTCTTCACACTTCAGAGTACCAAAGTTTACTTTTGTCATTTTCTTAATGTTTGTTTTAACACAGTATCAATGTTTGAACTAGTCCCCTTTAAAACGTTTTTTTACTTCAGAAATGACCTTGGAAGATCAATCTTCCGTACTGTGAAACACATACGAAGGGCACGTTTCTGGAAATCCACATATTATAAAATGAGTAGCAGTTATCTAGCTACAAGTTCACCAGAATATCGAACACAAGGTTTCCCAGTCTGAAAACTACACGTGTACAAAGAAACTTGCAACATTGCACTGCATCAAATTTAAGAGGACATTCCTGGTAGTAAATCTTAACTTAAGAGAAGTGTAGCAAAGTATGATAAAGATGAGCAAAACCAGGGTGAAGCGTGCAGATGAGCACAAAAACTCAGTCAAAAATATTTTAATAAAAACACTTTGGAATAAAAAATTTGCAGTTCTACCTGAATGCTGTGGGAGATGTATTGAATCGTTAATGTGATGCCATTGATGCCTGATAGATAATTATTTTATAAACTGTAAACTTGCAGAAACTTCACAGTGGAAATATTTCACAATGTTGACCTTTGGTCATTTGGCATGTCATTTTGACAAAATGTCAATAATATTATTTTATTTAAGCCATTCAAACTGCAAATAGTATTTTATTTACTTTTCAGTAAATTACTTGTGATAGCGTTACGTTTCAACACACATAGGTTTTTGCAAACATTCCAAATTATTTCCTTTTATTTCGTGACACAGGACAGGGGAGAGCGATATGGATGACGATTCCGAAACATGTAGTTCGAGAAAAACCCTTACTCCTACCGATGACAGTTCTAAAAAGTAAGTTGGTAATCATTAATCATTGTATATATGCACAAACTGTTCAAATAATTAAGAACTCGGATAAACACGACCGAGCGTATCATATTACTGTAGGGTTTTTGTAGAAAAGATAATTATTTTTTAAAAATTAATTCTCTACTAAAACAATTTACCGTTCAGACGTGATTTTAACCATGTAGTGACGTGTCATTATCATTAAAATACGTGCATAATTTTTCGCGTATTAGAAAATTTAATAATGATATATTTTTCAATATATATATAGGTCAAAATCATGTACATTATACACGTTACACGACGTTATTAATGATGAAAGTATAAAAAAAAACTTGCAAAAAAGCATAATTATTCGAAAAGAAAGAAATTCAAATTCAATATTTTATTTGAGTCATGGTGAAAGTACACATTTGCATGCCAAGTAGTGGTATCAAATACAATTTTCTATTACTTACGAAATAGGAAACTATGTATCCACCATTCAACATTAGTCGTTGAAGCGAAGAAAAAATTGTTGTACGTTTTTAGATTTTAGTACGTAAATACGTAAATATACTCGGTTAAATCTCCTGTGGCATGAATAGTTAATGATGTTCATAATTTTCATTATAATTATTTTTGCCCTGAAATCGAGGAGTTTTTTAAAGGATTACAAAGTCAAAAGTAATACAGTACTGTCTGTCTTCAGTTTTTCTTTCTACTATTTTGAATTATTAATGTTTTCTCTCATCGATCGCACCAGAGTGTCCTGATAGAGTTTCAGATGGTGTTTTTCTTTCCTCTCTTAGGGAAAATGAAATAATAATAAAAACATGAAGTCATTTTAAATCTACAATATGCATGCATAATTTGACGTCTAAATTTAATTTGCACACTTCCATTTAATGCTTGTTGCTGCAGTCCAGTGGTGTCTGGTAGAAAACATCCTTCCTTACTTTGGCATTTTGATTGTAGTACTTTTACCAACCAAAAAAATCTCCTTGTGCGACATCCTCTCCTCACATATTACAAATAACGAACACCTTCGCACGTAATTTAATATATGATGTATACGTAGTTTGAACGAAGGTTACCATGACAGGTTTCGAGCTTCGGACGGAGCTTACGTTGTACAATATTATATTATTCAGCCCACCTCATGGATTTCGTCATGGTGGAAATTCATGAAATAGATGAATGAGTTATTTAAATGTGAATTCCATTTCCTGTATTATATTATCATAATACCTATACGCGCCACTTGGCGAAGGCAATACTGAAATTATTACGTAGCTGAAAATCTTTTTCAACCAGTATTGATTTTAGCGTGTTTGACTGTCTGTCTGTCTGTCCATCACTCTCCCTATCAGACACTTCAGCCGATTTGGCTCAAACTTGACACACAGGTACCTTAGGTGGCATCACTGGTGTACAATTTCAGCAAATATGGTCAACTCCTCCAGGGGGTCATTTGGAGGTCAAACTTTAAACTTTATCCAAATTGGCTCAAATTTTGTATAGCAGTACTAGGCTACTAAGTCGAATGGCAAGTCGCAATACCAAGTTAGACCATTATCGGTTGACCCCTGTGGTCCCTAGGGGGTGTCAAAGGTTATATTTAGCAATTTAAGCAATGTTAACTAAAGCAAAAGGTTTTCAGCTACATCTTTATATCTGCAACACAGCCAGTTTATTTGATATGTGGAACGTTTTGCAATCCACTTTGTTGTTGTGCATATATGCCGTAGTGTAAGTAAACAGTATATTATTTCCTTCCTGTGCTGCTGAACAATATTGGATTGATTGCCATGTAGTCAGTGGAAACCAAGATTCTTGATGTCGTCGTGATCGTGAGAGTAAATCTTGAATGTAAAATGATGACAAGTGTCAATCATCTGATAATTTTAAGTTTGTTTCTGTAAGAATTTTGTACGAAACGTAAAGCATTGCATTTTATTTTAACTTTTACCTACCTACACAGTATTAGAAGTGTTGGTTGACAGTAATATAATAAAATATACAGCTGCCAATCAAATAACCCTACAAGGTGGAATGATTGTTGGCCTTCAGACTTGGTGTTTATAAACTTGGGATCCGTTGTTCACACCGAGTATAACTAAATGTAAATATTTCATTCAGCATGTGAATGATTGCCTAAAATACAGATTATCTCATATATCTTTGATAACCACAGAAATAAATGGTTATATATTACTACTCTGTTGATCTGCATTGCAAATGGTTAATACGTGTATTTGTTATACTGCAGGTAGCCAAGGTGTTGGTGTAAACAAGTTCGCGTGTGCATATGGGTTGTTACCCCAATTAATTACGAATTCCAACTTAATAATTTTTAAAACACCTGATGAATTTAAGGTACATTTAGCTTCTTTACGATAGGCCTCTATTACCGGATCCTTACACAACTCATGTACTGAACTGAAACATATCTACGAACAATTGATAACTAAATTATATACAATATACACCACTGATTTGCGATCATGACGCGACGGTTCACTGGTGTTGTAATGTGAAAGTATCACATTACACATAATGAATAAATTAGCTTATACAACACTTTTTTCCAGGAGACTGACGTTTTTCAAGGTTTTACGTTCGTTTACCGTAGCGATGATAAATAATAAACAATTTACTCGTTCAGTGATATTTCAAGCTACTAAAATTTCAATGTAGTAGGGAATTTATTTCAGAATGTCATGAAGAGGCAACGTGTGAAAATGAAGGCGAATGTACCTTTCTGACGTATAAAAATCAATACATTTTTTGCAATTTTCTAACAAAATAAGTTTATAGAGAAATTGTGGGTAGTATATTGTACATAACGTATGATTAAACAGAGAGCTTTTTCCAATGTAGTGTTTCTTTAGCTATAAAATACAGTTCATACGGTCGTGTTGTCATTTTTCTAATTATCAAAATGCTTCCCACTGTGCTTGTTAACAGCCATAGTAGCTGGAAAATTGTGAGTACGTGTACTTCCTCAGTAGCAGGATAGGGGACGACTACGACACAACATGCATACCTCAGTGTGTTTTATGATGATATTCTTAGATTGGTGTTTTTATGTGAGATGGAATAAAAAATAAAAAGATTTGTTACATATATACGAAATTACTATCTGTAGACAACCCTTTGAAAACTTGTATAAACATCTGGCACTAGTGCTTAACCGTCGGGTGGGGATGAACAATCCAATGAAAGTAAGCAAACATATCAGTTCAGTTTACCAATATAAAGTAGTATATCTCCCAGATGAAATCCGTCAGAAACAAATATTTACATATTCAACTAGATTGTCAGTCATTCGACTTACTACCGTCGCATCCATCCGTAAAAATCCTATCAATATGTATCTCTTTTATTTTATACACAAACTCTGCTACCAAGTACCAACTGCGCTTTTATCGTAATTAAAAAAATCATCTTGGATATTCCAGACATTGTCTCGAAGAGATAATAGAAATCAGGTACGCTGTTTGCATTTCATCCCCGCTTATATACTACCTGCGTCATGCTATCATTATTACTACTGTTGTTCCAAACTTCATATCTAGCACGACAAAAAATTAAAGATAGCTTCCAACAACCAGTTACATCGAAAATTATGATTTAGTTGTGAAAACTAAGGGAGCGTGGACAAAGGACATTGTCGTACATATGTTTACATTAACAGTATTGTCCTTGTAGTTTTGTTCTGATGTGCTTTATTTACAAACACGAGGGCACGAACAATTGCTATTTTTATAATTTATTCACATCATCAACAGACGCTAAATTTATGTCACATAACTCGGTGTAGTTAATAAGTTTCATGTATTATAATTACAGCTTCATTATGCTTTCGTATTTCTCGAATTAATTTAAACTATACATACTTGTACAATACCACTGTACACAGCGCACAGCGCTCGCTATTTATAGACCTACACATAATATAGGTATGTCATGCTTTGAGTTCACAAAAAAGCTGAATCCTTTTACATACATTATGATTCACATTATTCGTAAAACTAAAAGAATGCATCCAAAATAAAGTTATTTCTAGAGAAAACCATTAAACCACAACTAACTCTGGAGATAGGGGAAAATATGATACGAAGTTCATAAAAAACAACAACAACTACCGTATTACCATCTTGTTTATAAAAGAGGCAATTAGAAAGTTGATACAATGGAAATTGAAGAATGGGTGTGTCAAACTCAAATAGGTAAATGTATTACAAGCTTTTATGAAATATAGAAAAGAGGCGAAGAGCCATTCCCTCCAATTTCCTAACCCCTCTATCACCCATTCCGCACATCCCCTCTCCCATCCACCAGGTTCCCCTATCAACCCGACCCTTAACGCTCAAACATCCCAAATTTTGACCCCTTAATAAGGGCACTAGAAATAAAAAATCCAAATTGGTCTGATTTTTTTAAAAACAATAACGATTTTTGCGTATTTACAAATACCCGTATTCAATATTATAACCGACAACCTTACACCTTGCATTGGGGGTGGGGGGCCGCAATATGGCAAAAATTTTAAATAATCTGATTTCGAAAATTAGTCAACTTTTAACTGTATATCGATTAGATCAATAATTGTTTTGCATGAAAATGGTCATTTCCAATGCCACGGAGCTACCTCCCGGTCCATGATTACCGTCCGACTTGAAACTTGTACAAGTCATAGCCATGTGTAAATACGTGTAATTAACAACCAAGTTTCGCCGGAATTGATCATCTGAAGCTTGAGTTTTTACCGTGAACAGACAGAAGGACACAACACGACATCATAAAACGGCTTCGCCGCTTAATAATGACGTGGTTTGCGCAGTGACGAAAAAGTGTTTTGTTTCAATACTTAAAAGTCTCTCATCTCGTGACATTTGCACTTGCAATCCAGAAAGGTTTCTTTTGATTTTATACCTAAAAATATAATGTGATCACAAATAAATGCTATCTGCATTTAAGCGAAAGGGCGTTTCGAAGCCCTTTTAGTTTTATATAATATGCAAGTTTCTAGGTTGAACTGAATTTTGTTGCACACGTGTATTGTATATCGTGGAAAATCATTTTCGAGAAGTAAATATCCAGCAGTTCAATTACAACAATGCAATAATGCTGGCGTCTTTGTGTATCCCCACATGAGACGTTTGTATTATGTAACTGCACACTGACTGGAGCAGTTCATTAGTGGTCCTTTCCTTTCTGTTTACCTGTCTGTAAAGGCCGATGGTTGGTTATGTAATTGGAAATTCAATCCGATTGAAAGAAAGAAGTTTGGAAAGAGAAGAAAGTATTGTGTAGTGCGTAATAATGACTCTTCATCAATTCCTCACTGCTGCTGCTTCTCAAATTGTACTTCGTTTCCTTCACAACAACACATCTGCCATCAGTGCCATCCCTCTGCCCTTTTCCATTTGAAAGATTAGGAAGCAACATTTTTATAAGACCTCCTGCATGGCGAGGGAGGACTGCTGCGAGGACTTCTATTCATCATGATAGTGATGATCAGGGCTTAAACTTTTATGCAGTTAAAATCACCGTTTTATGAATGCAATTATGAGCTTAAAATCGCCAAAAAATGATGTTAAGGATACACTTAATATTTCCGATTTTACCTACACAGACTTTATTTAATAGGTTAATATATATATAAAATTAAAGCATAAAATTAATTAGCATATTAACTAAAGTAGGATGATGAAATTTTTTAAAAATTATGCAATCTAAATTTGGAATAAGATTTACAACTATCTTATATTATATTGTTAATGGTGAGCATCAAAAACTACATGAATGGTAGATCGTGGCTGAGTACACTTCTTTAAAAAATAATTAAACGGAGATCCATATTTTCGCCCATAAGACATCCCACAACATCTTTGACAATAAACCTACCACACCGTTAATTTTTCATTTATTCCTAACCAAATACGCTCATTTTCAACTTCTTTCCGAGTTTTTGCGATAATCTAAATAAAATAACATTTTCAAAAAGTTTGCTAAATGGAATGTTGTGCCCAAAAATCTGTGCACATTTCGATATTAAACTCTTTTTGTAGGGTTAGGCTTGCAGGTACTACTAGCTGCCTTCCTTTATTTAAAACGGCTGATGAAAATTCTACTCGACATGTTGTGTAAATTAAGATATTCCTTTCCATTCAAACCCCTTTGAACAGATCTAAAACTATAAAGATTGCGTTCTTGTTAAGAAAATCAGGAAACAGAATTTTTGTGTGGTGATGCTAACGTCACAAAAGATACCGTTTCATTCCACCTGGAAGTAAACTTTTTCGAAGAATTTTTCTTTAAAATCATAAAATATGCATAAATTTCTCAAAACATGAATAGTGTATGTTTTTGTGACCTTAAGATGCAAATTATGACAAATATGAGTTTATAAGTGTGGCTAAAAGTGCTCCTTTTTATGTGATTCGTTTATATACTGAAGCTCATTTAAATCTTTAACACTATCTGGAATATGACAATTCACGAAAATTTAAGCCCTGGTGATGATGTTGGGTGAGGTGGATAGATAGTACTTGCTATTTAATATACTTGCTATATTGCAGCAGTAGAGACGCAGATGAAAACCGTTGTATTAATTCAAGCTAATTGAATTGATAACGACTTGATATTTTGTCTTATCATTTGACCTAGTATTTGACCTAATTTGGATAAAGTTTAAATTTTGACCCCCCAAAGGACCCCCTGGGGATTGACCAAATTTGCTGAAATTACATCCCATTGAAGCCACTACCATAAGGTGCATGTGTGTCAAATTTGAGCCAAATCGGCTGAAGCGTCTGGCCATGAGAGTGATGACAGACGGACGGACAGACAAATAGGGTTAAGTCATGACTAGGTGAAAAGTTTTTCATCAACGTAATAAAAATGTAAGGGTTCTATGTTGTTGTCTGTTTGCTTTGCCACATTTGCCACAACCACAACATATGCTAAGAGTATATAGGTATGTACGTACATGCCTAATAGTGTCATCAATTTAGGGTTCGTGGTACACACTACCATGTAGACTGCGGAACCGGGGGTCAAATTCCCTCCTGAAATTTTACTTTAACATTACAGGATATAAATTACAGGATAGGATTATCCCCCCTTGACACCCGCTGTTCCGCAGTCTACGGACACCACAACTAGAACAGCTATTCTCTGTAGACGCTTTGTTGTTATTTTTATTTGGCATTCTTTTCTAAAGTACGTGCACCGTTTCCTCCTTCCAAGTTTTTAATCCAGCAGGAAAGACTTCACGTAGGGGACATGGTGATATAAAGATTTAATGATAATAAAAATCTCACTGTAATGCAATATGTATGCGTAGCTGACAGTAAGAAGGTTAAAATGCTCTCCCTTTCATGTCCGCTCCAGTACGTTATACTGTATACCGTGCCGTATATTCATAGGTAAAAAGTTGCTTTCCTCTTCCTCAGGGAACGACCAACTTGCCTGCGATTCAGTCAGCAGTTACATTTACCTTGCAGCACGAGTTTGCTGTTGTGACAAATTCGTTGTATTTTACTAAAATATAATGTGACGACAAGGTACGTGCTTGCGGACGCAGAAGGGTTCATGTAACCAGAATTGGGTGTAATCTGATGAATGCTAACTGCTAACTGTAAATAAACGCGTTTGCGGTAAGTACTATCCCATGAACAATCAGTGATAATGGACTCTCATGTGAAGTCATGTGATTTTTTAGAATTGATTTACAACATGTTCCATTGCACATACTTCAAATGCTTTGGTGATACAAAACGCTGTCTCCAACCCTCGAAGGGTTGCTGATTTTGCTAGCTGAAATTAGTGTAGGCTCCGCAGATTTGAGCGTTGAGTGAGTAAATTATGGCATGTTCTTGCCATAAACAATAATTGGTGTACCAACTTGGCAGGCATCGCATGACCTCAGAAGAATCACAATTAAGAGCCAACATGAGACCCTGAAACATAAAACATACATGTCAATTCTATAAAATGAAACTTCAAAAATTGTACACATTACCAAGGTACTGTGCTTAGAAAAAGATCTGTTCGTTAATGCTCGTTACGTCTAAAATTAGAGGTAGGCAACTTATAGAATTGCAACTGTAGTCCTCAACAAGGGGTTTCTTGCATTTTAACGTTCAAATATCAGAAAATATTGCAATTGCAGGTCAGAGCCCGTAAATAAATTCCTGTAATATTTGAGCGACCAAATGCAAGAAAAACCTTGTTGAGGACCAAAGTTGCAATTCTATATGTTGCCTTCCTCTAATTTTAGACGTACGAGCAATAGAACAAGACTTTTTTAGGCACAGGAGTTATCTTCATTATACTAACCTCTGCTGTATTTTGCTGGATACGTATAGGTACTAGGATATAATAGATATTTACTAATGGCTACAATGGCTAGTAACTAACACGTACACAAAATTTAATTCGTACATTATCTATCCACCGGAAAGGTGTATATGGCAGAAAGTTCCATATCTCATACCGCATGCTTACCTCGTGATATTTATTTATAGATTTCCGCAAACAAATTAAATAGGGGAATTGCAGATTTTTAGAAGAATCCTCGTCAAATTTTTTTTATTTAACTTCAAATGTATGTGGGTGGGGCTCAATTTTGCTCAAACTTGAAATATTTTCATAAGATTCCGGAAAGGATTCTACCAAGTTTAAGCAACTGGGAACTTTAATTGCCTAACACAAATTGGGTGTTACTGCATGTACATGGCTCAACATCTAATCAATTATTGTCCGTTTGTAAATACACCATACTTTTGCATATTTCTTTCTTTCTTACGTTTTATATAAAGGTAACTAATTAGCAGACTTGACAAATTCAGGCACTTCAAATCTTGATATAGGCAGGCCATTAAGCAGCAAAAACCGCCAAAAAAGGCAATGAACAGGCAATTAAATTTAACACTTTTATGTACATTTTTAATTTTTAATTTATTTATGTTAAAAAATCGAGGTCCTTAGACATTTCACAAACAAGTACCAAAAAAGTTTATTTTACTTATTCGTTTGTACAAAAATACCGCAAAGGTTATGCTTTTAAGAATCCACACTTGCGTTAGAAAATTCAAAATGGCAAAAATTAAACATTTCCATTATCCAATGTTATCTTTGTAGAGCTGTTAAAATAGTTTTATGAATGATAATACTTCTTTCTACCCTTTCGGTAGTTTTAATATTGTATTTATAAAAACTTGTGTTAACTTGGTTTGGTTTCGAGACGCTGCGGTTATTTGTAACTGCCAGCCAGCATAATGCAAAGTACGTTGTGGAAAGCAAGTTTGTCGTATGAGAGACATTTTCATGCCTAATAGATATTTCATGGTAAACAAAATACATTTTTGTAATTTTAGTGCATACGAAATTTGATCAAAATCACCCCCTGGGTTCCTGAGATACAACGTTTTTACTAAATCAACTTTGACCCTTTTGACCTAGGGGGTCTAACTTTTGTCTACTTATAGAGGAGGTCGTAGGCTACCTCTATGCCCCATAAATACCAGAGATACGCGTATATGACCTTTAGCCCTTTTGACCAATGGGTCAAACTTTGTCTACTTATAGAAGTGGCCATAGGCTGCCTGTATGCAAAGTCATGCTGACTGTATGTATCGCCCCATAAATACCAGAGATACACTTAAATAACCTTTGACCTCGAAAAATATCAAGTGTACAACTAAAGGTCCTATCGATTAGTGCAAATAGAATTTCAAAATTCTTTCCCGTTTCTGAGATATGGCATATGGCACAGACAGACAATCGTAAACGCAATAAGTAGCAAAACTGCTGAACTACGTACTTGCTCGCTCATACACTATTCGCTACTTCATAAAAAACTGTATTTTTACCCTTATATATTTTAGAACTTCAAATAAGACATAAAAACGGCTCTACCACCCTTTATTTCGTGAAGTATTCAAATATCATAGTGCCCAAGTATTCACAATTTTCAGCACTGCGTACTTGGTATATAGGTAGCCTATGACCTCCTCGGAAAATGGACAAAAGTTTGACCCTGTAGGTCAAAGGGGTCAAAGGTCATATTTGTGACTACTTCGTCACTTTGCTACAATTACTTTATAGATTTTTTAAGTGACGAAAGTCACTTATTAACGTTACGTTGTCTTTCTGTCCGTGCGATAACTCGAAAACGGTTTCAAATTTTGAGATTCTGTTTTCGCCAATCAGTTCCTCATCCATAAGGCTCCCCTGGGAATGATTTTTGAGTTTCCAGGTGAAGCTATGTGGCGCCCACAAGATCTTCAAAAAGGTCACTCAGTGGTAACTTAGGAACGGTTAAAAAATTTGAAGTTCTGTTTTCACTAATATATACTTCATGTACTAAAGGGGGTTTTGAGGGGGGCTTGGAGAGGGGCTTGTAGGGAGTTTTTATGATGGCAAATTTATTGTTGCTTTTATCACATTACTTTGTATTACTTCATATTACTTTATTACTTTGTAGGCTTATTATGTACTAGCTGACCCGTTCTCGAATAGGAGAATGTTGCAAACAAAAGAACAGATTTATTTTATGTAGAATAGCTCTTTCTAACAATATTCACTTATATTATATATAAGTATTATTATATATATAATATATTTCCATTGATGCGTTAGAAAAGGTGACACTATCGGGTATGAATATAATCATTTTGGGTCGAAACCATGAATAACCTATTTTTTATGAGCGCAGAACTCCTATACCGAAATTCAACCGAATCGATTAAGAAATGAAGATTTTTCTATGTTAAAATTTAAATTTTCCTGGGAATATACCAAATTTGGTGGCAATCGGTTCAGAAGTTCTGACGTGTTAAGGGAACACACATACGGAGAAAACAGAAATTGGGTTTTATACATATATATGAAACAAGTACTAGCTACGGTACTATTACGGCCAGCCCACGCCGAGGAAAATGATATACGCTTTACGTAAATAAGTGCAGTATTTGTACACCTTTGGGCTTGACTATTCCTTTCCTATTCCATTTCCTTGGTAATGCTCTCTGATATATATGAGTTTTCTAGGTTTCAGAGAATTTCAAATCGAACTACACATCTTAATAGTTGTACACAATAAGTATATATGTACTGGATGAAATTGCTTCTGACACCCTGGTAACTAAATCACAGCATTAGCTAAAGGAAATTTCATCTGGCATCTGAATATAATGCGATATTATTGTATTTTATTTTTGCTGTCTTTACCCCAATAGTCTGCAGAAGGATTCTTATTTGTTGTTGGATGCGATCGTGGACGTCTACTATATGTCTCAGAATCAGTTTCTCAGGTGCTAAATTACTCACAATCAGATCTCTTGGGTCAGTCGTGGTTCGATATACTACATCCCAAAGATGTGGCCAAGGTTAAGGAACAACTTTCCTCGTCGGATTTGGCCCCCAGAGAAAGGCTGATAGACGCTAAAAGTAAAATTTTGTACTTAAATTTGCAGACCGTATTGTAAATTGTAAAAACAGACCTGTCATTTGCTTTTATGCTTTGTATCAAAAACTTTGTAGCAATGCTAAAATAGGTGTACGCTAAGAGTCCAAACTAATAGTTTTAAAGTTTCTTTGAGCTGACAGCTTGTGCCTACCTATATATCTGTATAATATGTTCAGCCATAAACTTTTTGTAATGCTTTACAGCAATGCTCCCAGTGAAAGGCAACGTGCCACAGAAAACAAACAGACTCTGCCCAGGAGCCAGACGGTCTTTTTTCTGTAGGATGAAATGTAAAATGTCATCTATTGTCAAAGAGGAAGCGGAAAGTAGCTCTTCGTGTCACCGACGGAAGAAGAGTTCGACAGGTGTTAATTTTTCTCTTGATTATCTCTATCTACTCCTTTCCATTTCGAATTTTCCAAGTACTTTAATTCGTTTTTAAGAGACTCTAAATTTAGAAATGATTGTATGGCCAGGTTGATAGACTTTCTTTTTCCATATCAATAATTAACAAATAAAACATGTTTCCGCAGTCTCGTATATTTATATTAATTACGTTGGTTATAAACTCATCAATTGTTAAAGAAATAGTATGTGGCGTAAGTAGACATCGATATATTAGTTTTACTGCAAAATTCCATATCGTAAGTTGGAAAAGTTATAAGAGCCATATTTAATACAACTTCATGCAAAAGTGAACGATCCTGCCAGGATTCGAACCTGGAATCTTCTGATCCGTAGTCAGACGCGTTATCCGTTGCGCCACAGGACCTGATTGATTACTCAGAGGCTGGCAAGATGGTTTCTTCATTCCATTTGACTGTGTGTCGAGCACAAAATGCTACCTTTTTCACCATTAACCAATCTAGCCTGAAGAAAAGAAGATAGGCCAAGTGATAACCGACCGACCTTTAAATTTCTATACATCATATTACAAGTTACTTACTCTGAAAAGCATGTTTGTCGTCGCTTTGTCAGCCGACGGCTTAGGCATTTTCCTTATGAAATAGTCTTGCTAGGTTTCGCGCCTACGCTTCTTATATAACCAACAGAAAGTACATAGGATCAATTGTAAAGTTTGTTGCCATAGCTATAGAAAATGGAATGATTGCATTCTACAGCATTCTCATGGCTACCCAGCTACCCTTGTTTAGACTGGGAACTATTGCATAAAATCAGTCTTATGCAATTGTTTTCTAGAATATGATCTTTTTTATATAATGTATGAGTATAACAAAAAGAGTACGATCTAACGCGTAATTGTCATGTTTAAATATTTTTTGTTTTAAATGGAACGTTGCATAGAGCGGAAGTACATCGTAGTCCACTGCACTGGGTACTTGAAATCGTGGGCAAAAATAGGGCTTGATGAGGTGGAGAGCGAAACCGAAGATCCATGTAATTTATCCTGCTTGGTAGCCGTCGGGAGAATCCTGCCACCAATAACAGTGCCAGCACCGTCCGTAAAGTATCGTCCAATAAGCTTTATATCCCGGCATGCAATCGATGGGAAGTTTGTGTTTGTTGATCAAAGGTATGTGAAGTATTAAGAACCGTATTCTCTCAAATAAACGCAGCTGCGTTTAATTTTTCACCACAAACTTTATGTCCATGTAGCAGCTGCGCTAATTAGAGAACTGCGGAATTCACTAACGCACGCAAATTAGGTTAATTTTTTATTTATTTTCAATCAAAGTATATGAAATTTACAAAACTATTCACATCGTAACACCTATTTTTACCTTTAACCTGCAGTACATCCTGGAAATTTCATATCGATTTAGTATAGGTGTAAAGGCATTAATAACGACATACCGTGAATATTGTGTAATGTCAATAGCGAGTATACCAGGAATCCGGGTCCAGGATGTTTTGTTATGTGCAATAGGTTTTTAAAAATTAAATGTGCCCGCCAAATAGGGTGGTAATTTGAGAACGGAAAATCCAAACAAAAACAATTTCCTGAGCTACATTTTTGGGAGACTGCGTTTATTTGAGAGAATACTAGGTGCATATACGAATACATGCATGGTTTATGACCCGTCATTAGGGAACTATAATTGTTCAAGGTTCTACAAATATTTTTTATACGAGAAGTCAAGTCTTAAATATGTATTAGATTACAGGGCTTACAAAAATTGTTCGTGGCTGTGTTTATATTTTGAGAATAAATATTTTGGAAAGATGAAGAATAAAGTTTTAACAAAAATTAGTTTGGATTCTAAAGGTTATTATTTTTATGATTTTCCCCCTAAATTCAAACATGATGCCTCATATATTTTTTACTTGGTTGGGCATTTAGGGCTACTCTGGTCATAGGGTTTCTACCTCAAGAGCTTTTAGGAACCTCGATATATGAATACTACCATCATGAGGACATTCCAACGATTGCAGAGTTGCACAAGATGGCATTAACAACAAAGGACACCGTATCAATTCAAGTGTACCGTTTTCGTTCGCGAGACAGCTCTTACATACCACTTCAGTCCACTTGGAAAGCTTTTAGAAATCCTTGGACTAAAGACATTGAGTACATCATTTCTAAAAATGTCCTTGCAAGGTATGACATGGAATAAACATTGCGCGTCTTTTTGCATCTATATCTGCATGAGTATATATGTTATATTTTCGTACATCCGTTTCTATAGTTATTTTCATTAAAATTGTTTGTATAACAAATAAACTTAGGTCGGAGGGGCTAGGACCGGAAGGGACAACTGTGAAATCTGAAACTTTTCAAAGTGGAGATTTTGAATTTTTTAACGGTAAAATTCCCATTGTTTTAGTAATGAATTGTTTCATAATGGAGCAAATAGAGATTTCAAGTAAAAACATTGTGTACTTAGGCAACGCTAATGGCAATGGAGTTGGACGAGAAATACAACGACTAATCAATACTCAAGTACCTGTTCGTAAAATTGGCGAACAAATTGCTGATGAGGTAAATTTATAATTTTAGTTAGGATTTTGTTTTAGGATTTTAAATTGTAGCGTTAGTATCTATTTCTATTTACCATGTAACCTTTTTCTGTTTGCAGATAGCTGAAAATCAAAGGCGTAGTGATTCTTCTTCAAGTAATAGCCCAATTTCTGCAATCGACTCAGTTCTTGGGCCATCATCCGCTGATGTTCTGATGCCAATTTTGTCACCATCTGGAAATTTGTCTAATTTAAGTAGTGGTCATCACTGTTCCCAACAGTCATCACCGCAGCCAATAATGACCACGTCTCAACAAAATATACCATGCTCTCCTTCTACCCGGCCTAACTCTACAGGGGAAGATAATTCCACGTTATTACATCTTTCTGGTTCCAGATCTAGGGAATCGCCACATGCTATGCATATAGAATCATCCTCCAATGATCCTGTAGTTGGTGCACAACCAGAAAGCCCTGGTAATAACGACAATTTAAACCGTCCGCTGCGAGTGAATGGAAATAATAACACGCTTATTCGAAATCCGGAGTCACTTGATGATCATGGTACGTTTAAATCTAACTATCAATAAACCATGTACACCAATCATATAATGGAGGAACGAATGAAAAATTGAAATACCAAGGGAAAATATAAAGTCTGAAGACTGAATTCTTTAAAACATAAACTAGCTTCTCTTCTATCCTAAACTCTCCCCCTCCCAATCCCTCCAAAATCCCCGTCCACGTACAAAGGACACCAATAAATGTCTATATACTAAAATTTAATCAAAATCGTTAGTAGGGTTCCTGAGATATAACGTATTAAATGACATTTGACTCCGACGGCCCCAGGGGTCAAATTTTTACGCATCTTTAGAAGGGGTCATAGAGTATTAGCTGAATACAAAATTTGGGCCAGACCGAATCATTGGTTGCCTATATATAGTATTCCACAATTTACAAACGGAGATGCTCATATGTTTTAACGGTTGGTGATTAATCATTGACCTCAGAAATTCGGGCACCACATCTAGTCCGGTCGATTGGCTAAACCGAATTTCAATATACTTTTCCGTTCTCGAGATATTACACGAACTGACTGACGGACTGACATGCAACCTGTGATTGCAATAAGGAGCATTCGATCCTTAATAATGAACTCAAAAGGCAAAAAAAAATCATTCATCGGAATTAACTTGTTTGTTTTTGCACTGTGCTAGACGATCAAATGCTCTACATGATTGAAGAATCAGTTTTGGCGAACTCACCTCAACCAAATGGCACCGATGGAAATGATGAAGCAGCGATGGCAGTAATCATGAGCTTACTTGAAGCAGATGCAGGCCTAGGAGGGCCTGTGGATTTTTCAGGGTTACCATGGCCACTTCCATGACCAGACGAAACACAATAGTCTCTTAATTTTTACAGATATACATATTTTTGGCGCTGCAAAAACATGTACACTTTATAATGGGACAACAATCAATAATTCAATGGTGCTCCAGTCCAATCCTGCGATTATGACACCCAGTACATTAACTAAACAAATTTTCCCTTTCTTGCTTCACAGCTCCTTTGACATTTACATTATCAGCAGTGGATCTCACTATATTCAAGAGGCTCAAGGGAGACATTGTTACCGAATTACAAATTATACAAAAATGGGTTAAATCACTCAAAATTAGATTTAGTCATTAACCAAAATTAAGTAGTGATGATATTATAGTTTTCAAGAAAACTAGGTAATATAAAATTGAATCAGTATTGTTTAGTGGTGAAAGTGAAAATGTAAGTACACATATGTTTACATTAGAATATCAAGAGCTCATACTGTCTGCAGTCTGCATTCCGAATTATGCGTATTTAAAGTTTAAATGTGGTATAAATGTATGATTATGGGATAATAACATGAAATACCTTTATTATATTGTATGTGGTGTGCATATGTAAATTATTTAGTGAAAGAGTCCGTTGAACTTACCTGAAGAGTTTTATCAGAGCTGTAACATGAATCTGAACTTATATATTTAAACATACAAGTCTGTGTAAATTGGTATTTGAACAGTTTGACAGGGATCATTTGCTTAAATTTTCATAATTACAATCGCCACCATACATTTCAAATTTATCCTCCAAAATTATACCGTACTCGAATCCTCTGGAACAGCCAATTATTATTATTTTCATACTTGAACTTAAGTTTAAATGCAATCTTACACCCACCAGTAACTTGATAGGTGGTGCCTGAACAAAAGTTACTCAGATTTTTACAAAAAACACGTCAACGCCTGTTAATTCTCGATGAGTCCTCAAATGCTTAGATTATTTATGAATTTTAATATGAGTATGAAAATATGATTTTTACGGTACTACTACTACGAAGCAATTACAGGGATACAGGGACTACGTTGTGTGATTTCTTCTGTAGAAAAAGAGAGATGCTTCAAAACAGGTAAACAGTTAATCTTTTAAGCTAGAAAGTGTACATCAATGTATCCATTGTTAATTGTAAACAGCAAACCCCTGCATGAAAACCCATACGATTAAACTATAATTTGAAAAGAAATATGACCTGTTGTGGGTGCACGGCCCTACAACACTTTGCGACCAATGTAATATAACGTGCAATTTTCACTTCACTGTTTGCAAACAATGGGCCGGGCCCCGGAACTTGTAACCGAAAAGTTAAAATAAATGCATGAGTTACATATGCATGATAATTCTTACATCACTCGGTCGGTACTGACGCTTTGGGTAGCTGGATTACTTTGGATTTGTACATTTTTTGTATGAAGTGACATTTCAATACACGCAAAGCAAAATTAAATGTTGAACTTAATAATTGTCCTTTGTCATCACGTACCGATTGCAATGTCATCATTCATTAATATTTTGAATGAGTAAAAAGTTGGAATTATGACAGCTGCCTCCCCGTACTCCTCAAATTACAGATAGTGCTGAGGATGGCGTTTGAACGAACAACACTTATAGGAAAATAACACATATCTACTGAATGAAAGCCAGTTAAAGCTGTATAAAAGTTTTAGTTTCAATGTCAAGTCAAAAGTAAGTGGGAATGAGATTTTTTC
The DNA here is from genome assembly GCA_027744295.1 of Callyntrura guangdongensis. Classification (NCBI taxonomy): domain Eukaryota; kingdom Metazoa; phylum Arthropoda; class Collembola; order Entomobryomorpha; family Paronellidae; genus Callyntrura; species Callyntrura guangdongensis. The sequence goes on from JAHZNB010006460.1 coordinate 48,719, forward strand.
ACATTGGAGATATGGGTAGGTGAAGAGAAGTAGTTACTGCGGGTCGATAGTCCATATAACTGTAATCTCAATTTCTTTTCTATTTTTTAGATCTTAACGTTCATGATTTTATAGAGCTCAAAATCAATCAGAAAGGTCACGAATAGTATTTTTGTTAACCAATAGAAGTAAAACATTCAATTTCGTAACAATGCTATGCGCTCTGACATATCGATGTTATATATTTAAATAAAACTTCTGGAAGTTGTCAAAAGGAGGTCTTCTTTATCAAATTAAACTTTTACTGGCATCAAACTCAGCCCAAATATCCCAAAAAACTGACTAGATATGTAAATTGCCATAAAGCTTAATGGTAATGATGAATTGGCCTTTGAACCTATCTGGAAGCCACAGTTATCAACCAATCTGGCTCAAACTTTGTATACTTAAAAAAGTACCAAGTGTATCAAATTTGAGCTATAGTCTTTATGTTAAAAGTCAAATAAATATAAGGGGTCACTTATTTATACCCCATGGGGATGTCACTGAGATAATATGCTGACATATGTTGTAGCCCTTGGCAATGTTAGTCGATTGGTGAAAACCCATCGTGGGGTCCTAGAGGTCAGCCAATTTGGGTCAAATTTTGCAAATCGTTATAACTTCCTATTTTCTATTTATATGTGAATTAAAATATATAGTTCATGCATTGATTTTAAAAGTGAGCCCCGGTTGACCCCAAACCCACATCTTCGAACTCAGCCGAGCGATCGTTCATACCTATTGATTGGTGAATTCAGACTTTCAAAATTTCAATTAGTTTTTTAGTTACCGTGTTTACAGACAGACATAGGTACATACACCACCTAGTAAAACTAATAGGTCTTAAGAAGACCTAATAAAAAAGCACTTGTGAAGCTGTCTTGATTGAAGAGTTGCTAATCTATCATTTCAGTCAAAGTATTTTTATTAAAACCTGGCGTAAATGAAGACACGCCTTTGAAATTTACACATTAGTTTGCAAGGTTTAATTTTTTAAAAAGATATTCCTTCACAAACCCTAATGAGGTTACAATTCCATTATTCCGCCCGCTCGCAATATGGCTGAAATACCCCGCCTGTTTGTAAAAGATGAAACCTATTCGAATTGTTGTTTGAACAAATCAAAGTAATCAAAATTAAAATAATTACTTGGGCTGCAACATAGAGATTAGAGTGTGTGTGTGTGAGTCAGCCGTGGTCCAAAAATGTAGAAATTGAATTTTATTTCAACAAAATTGCTCTTTCAAAGTAAGTTCGTGGATTGTTAATGAATGAAAGTTGAAAGAATGAACCCCAGAAAATCACATGTGACAAAAATTTATGCATATATGTAGGTATTTATCTAAATTTATAATACACACCTCTTTCCACTAATCCTCCGGCTAGTATAAAATTAATGAAGGGGGGAGCAATCACTTATATTATTCATTCGTGGGAAAGCTATATCAGGTGCCCCGATTATAAGGGGTACTAGTCAGTTTCTGAACCCTCCAATTATAATTGTATATGTAATCAAAATTAATTTAGCTAAGGTCATATAGTATGTCTTACTAGTAAGTACGTCCAATTAGAAGTAAGGCAATACAATAAAAAAATTGCTTAAATAATATCAAAGAAAACTTGAAAATAACAGAATGGTAGGCAGAATAAGTTAGTAATAATGAATGCTTGCGGAAATATTGAAAGCTAACACGTACCTTGAAATTCTGTGGTAGTCGGGAAATACACATACCTAACTATTGTTATGTATACCATACACGTATTGTATTACAAAAGAAGATTTATAGTCACAAGATATTTTACGAGAATCTGGTTACTCTTGACCAATCAGTTTACTACTGGGACGAATTCTCTGAAACTCTCACTCAACTATGATACTGAACTTTGTTTCTGATGTAAATGGTGTCAAACTTACAAGGTTTCTAGTGCCAATATTCATTATTTCGCTTTATATGTGTAAGTTTTAAAATTAAGGAAACATTTACCCTCCTCATTTGTGTTAGTACACGATTGATAACAAAAAGGAATAAATTTATTAGTAATTTTAGTAATCGAAAATGGGTATCGTAATTTAAGACGTTGAGTTGGATGGTTTGATATGCATACTTGTATGTGCATGGAAGACTCTTTAATTGTTAAGCTTCGTTAGGCTAATTTACGAATACACAATGTATAAGTCGTATGTCAAGAAATACAGGAGTAGTTTAAATGTAGACACTACAAATACAATTGTTGTGAAACTAAGATGTGTATAGAATTAGGAATACCTAATTGAAAATCAGTAAGTTAAAAAATCCTTTCTCTGCTACAAATCTAATTATTTTTGTTGACATTAATCATATTACTCTGTAAATATTGTTTTAATATTATAAACTCGCAGTTATTTTAAGATAGACTTTACAGAGTATTTCATTATTTTGGTGCCTTTATTATATTTTAAAATGCCTTTATTTCTACGACTGTCGCAATAATCTGAAAATAATCTTAACTGGTTGCAGGATATAACGCAATCTCCTTCCATCATACCTAACTTGAGCAACGAATGAATAAATATGATTTTTCTCAGTCACTCCCAAATTACAGTTACATACTTTTTACAAATTTACTGACATCACTTTGTTCATAAAAAATTTCCAAAGGTTTGGACATGTTTATCATCCTGCCATAGATGACGACGAAAGCTGTGTTTGTGTTTTAGCTGTCGGTTCTGGTGTCTATGACAACTGGAAAGGCTGAGCTTGAAAGGAAAGATGACAAACGATAGACGGGAAATGCCAATAATGCGTTAATTTCTGAAAGTAATATCCAGGTACAGTGGATGCTCATCTTGTCAAATTTCGCTTCGTTCTAAGCAACATGTAACCAATAAATAATTATTTAGCTCCCAATTCGTATCATTATTGTTAACTTTCAATGAAGAATTCAACATTCAACCAATCTTGATGATCATGATCAGCACAGCGGCAATGTGATTGCGTTGAGATAAAATTTTAGTGATGCTCCTGAACCTCTACCTGGTAAGAGATGGGGCATTGTGACATTGAGTATTGGGACTTCTTGGCAATGCGACAGCAATAACAAGGGAATTGGATTTGTAGGTTTCGTTTTACAGAGTTCTACTGTTGGACATGACTAATTGTACGTAATGTGTAGGAATACGAATTTTTTTCGATAAGGAAATGAGAAAAACTCTTGATATTTTTTAATTCTGCACACCTTAAAGAACCAAATTTCACTTTGCCCAATTCATCATTGGAAAAGTTGGAAATATGGCAGTTGCCTCCCCAATTTACAGATGGTGATGGTCTTTCGAATGAACAACACTTATACAGGAAAATAACACCAATCTACTGAATGAAAGCCAGTAATGAAAGCTGTAACAAAGTTGGTTGTAATGTCATGTCAAAAGTAAGTGGGAAATCAGATTTTTTTTCACATTGGAGATATGGGTAGGTGAAGAGAGGAAGTGTGAGCCGCGAATAATTACGCCGGATTTATTGTGTATGCTATACTTAGACGAAAAAATCTAGGGTAGGTGACGCTAAGAAGTCACTGTGAGTCGATAGACCATATAACTGTAATCTCAACTTCTTTTCTCTATTTTTTAGATCTTTATATGACATATGATCATGGATTTTTATAACTCAAAATCAACGGACAACACTTTCAAACTTGGAAATTAAGAAAGACAGACTTTGAAAGACTTCCACAGATGAGATATCAGCAAATTTACACCATATAGAATCATAATCACTACCTGGCATCTTTTTACCAGTTGAATCAGGCATTCAAAATCTTCAAGAAGACCTTCAAAAATTTCAATCATAAGTGTTTTTCATCAAAATCTCTTTCAACGGTGCTTTTCAACCAGATTATTCTTATTTTAAACATGCTTAGGAATACTTCACTTGGTAGATGGTTTATTCCCCAAAGTGTCCCCTTTGATATGATGCAATGTCCGTTTTCTAATTTTGTTTCGTGGCAACAATCTTTTTATGAAGTGGGCAGGTAAAATTTTGCACTTTTTATCTGCTTAGGGAAGTCAATCTTGGAAACCCTATCGGATGTTCTATATTCTGGTGAACTGGTGGCACAGGATGTACTCTGACTAGCCCTCTAAGCGTGGTTTAGATTTGTGAAATGATTTGTCGCAGAGCACCCCATACTTCTGACAGTACTAACCTACGACTAAACTGGGAGCAACAGTAATGTATGATTTTGAAATTGAAACAAAAGATTTTTAGTCCACTTCCCCTTTTCTCTATTTTAAGTTTAAATTTAATCTTCTTTGTTGATGGAATAATTCTAGTTCACAGTAATGTGCAAAAAGGTCGTTGATGGGATCCAATCAAGCTTTACTAAATTTTATTTGCGGGAGTTTTTACGATTTGCACGTATTGATTTTAAAATGAAATAAACATATTGACAGTTTAACACGGTTTATTTACGATTGAGTTGTTTATTGTTTATATTATGCATATATTACAAATTACAGAAATGGTTCTGCTGAGTGACATACGTATTTGATATTGGGCATTACAAACTTCATGTCACATTTGAGATTCTTATGCCCTTTTTCCTAACTATATTTTTGCAGTTCCAACTATCATATTGTGCAGTTCTCCAAACAAAAACAGTAGTAATCAACGACTAGCTATGTTTGACAGACAGTTGAGGTGCATTTTAAGACAACTCAATACTGAACTGTGAGTTTCATCGCTTGTTTTCATATATATCATCTCCTGGTATACCAATTAGGGAACAAATTCACGGATGTTTGTGTTTATCTAACGGATGAAGGCCACAAGGTGCCGTATCAAACTGCTCGTTATGTCGGATCCATTTGTTTGACACTGAAAAATAAAATAAATATAATGTCACCTCGGTTCAGTTCTTTCCCGATTTACTGCAATATTTCTTACCCCATTTGTTTCCATGTAAGACTGGACATGCACCATGTCGTGTGTTGTCATCTCCTATTCCAGATCGATCCAAGTTCCACCAAAACGCTGCCGAGCCTTTTCTGGGCCAAAGCGTAACACCTGCACGGGTAAATACGGTAGCTCCCCCTGAGTTAACATCTGATAGCTATCATATTCATCACATATATATTCACCAATAATTCATATTGTTAAAGTTGACACTAATAATCATCAAAGGGCACACAATTCATTCGTCTTAAAACTTGCAATAAAATTACGTATATCATTAGGGTAGCAATTCGATCTCCTACAAATCTCTCCCAAGGAGTATATATGCTTTTATCAGGATTATTCATCAAATGGTCAGTGTGAGGAACATAAAGTCCACCAAGTCCGTAATTGGCAATCTATTTATAACATTGAAAATAAATCCATGCTGGTGACAGATTAATCAAGCGAAAATACAAAAAAAAGTCAGTGAAGCGTATTTTACTTGGTAGTCTTCCGCTTCCTTAGGTTGCACTGTTTTCAAACCTGTGACTAGATTGACTCGTTTTGTGATTTTGTTCATCAGCAGAGGATGCTCCCAATCTTTTATCCATGCACTAGTTCAATTAAAGAAAAAATTCTCTCAACACTGTTCACTAGTAGTATAAAACTATTTAATGTTGTACAGTAATACACACATCTATTACTGCATAGAAACAAGAACAACTACAACGACTGCGCTAAAACAATCTATTTAATACTCTTCGCTTTACCGTTGTTCATTTTAATGAGCAACTTTGTAATACGCATACTTTACATACGAACTAAACGAAAAACTAACACAAACAATGATACTTACTTTTTACTAGTGCGAACTCTGCTTTTAATAAAGGTTCCATTTTTTGTGCGAGTCATAGACGACTGCAGCTACAAGAAAGATTACGGACAACACTTTTAAACAAATGATTACAGGTAGTAACACAAACATACCAAGAGATTTGCTCATCTATGAATGTAATTTAAAATCAAAAGCTTTTTTTTAAATATACAGATCGGTTAGCACCAACAACCCAACAGCTCTGAACACGCGCATCTTTATACACATTAATTAAAACCCACCATATAATTAGGTATATATTATCCAATGACAAAAAGACGAAAGCTATAAAAGCATAAAAACTAAAATAGAAAGATAAGAGGAGTGTCGATTCTAGATAAAGCGGCTAACATTAATTATTTGCTACAAAGAACTTTCTTTACTCCCAACAGAAGCTATTCAAAAAGAGATCCGTTAACTTGTAAATAAAAAACGTCACTGTAAAGATATGGCTGACTAACTTTTGACTGACGCGTTTCTGACTAACAACATCCATTATTTCGTCCTGGTGATGTCGATGACGAGATCTAAAAAGCTGTAGTCAGGAAAATAATGTCAAATAACGACTTCCATTGTTGTACGTACATTTCATCAATTCTTGTGTGCGTGTTAATGTGTAGGAATGCATTACTGCAGCGGCATCATAACTATATTTGTATGTTATTAAATTAAATAGATAATAATAATTATTATTATTATAACCCAGCTAATTTTAATGATTCGGTCTCTATTTACACTCTTTGTCGATCGTCAATCAAAAATTTGAACTCAGAAGACCACAAAACCTTGACGGACTTCACCATTGATTTTTTTTACATTTTTAGAACGTTAATTAGGGAGAATGAGGCAGGGGTTTACTACCCCAATGTCATTGCTGGTGTTATATGCACCGGAGTGCCTGTCGAAGTCATTCATTCATTAAGGTTTAGATGTGCAAATACAACAAAATATCAGTTTTAAACTAGTACGTATACCTTTGGCTTTCCTAGTTGAATAATTTCATCAGCTTGCGAGTTTGTGATAAAATCATGTACAATAACAATGTACGGGTCTAAGCTACCTTCTTCTATCTGTAAATTTAAACAGTACAAATATATGAAATATATTGATTTTCGAATGTAAGTTGTCAGTTTGGCTCATTCATCATTTAGTCATGTTCCCTTCTCAAAGTCAATAGCAAATATATATTGTGACCTTTAATGGCGATATTGTGAGGTAAGGGGATCCGGTTTGTTTAAATCTGCACTTCAATGCGGCTGTTAAAACTGGAGGCTTTATAAACAAAGTAGTGAGCTTTAGTTTTAAAATATTTTGGACTTTTTACCACACAATTAGAAATGAAAAAATATGTGCCATTACTCGGAGATTTTCCCCTCGACACAGTCGTAAAAAGTGTTCCACTTCTTCCTCTTCAGTTTGCCTCTGATACAATTTTACTTGAAACGTTGTCGATGTATTTAAACTATACTTGGCACTGTTGGCAAGTGTTGGATTAATGGGAATTGGATTGGTTTTCCAAGTTACTCCTCTGGGACCTTGTCGTTCTAATACGTCGTCGTGCTAGAAAACATGCGACCAAAAATATGTGAAAATACATGGTACTTTGATTAAACCGCACTTTTAATGGCATAATTTTCACAAAAAATAGCTTTACCACTTCAATAGCGTTTTGTAAGGATGGACTAATTTCCGACAACAAAACTGAAGAATTAGACTCTGCACCGGCCAAAAATTCTGCATGTTGTAACCAGTCAATAGCCCTGTTGTAAAGCCCTTGACTCTGAAATTATTTTTGTACAGCCTGGCTTTAAAAACTATTGACGCCCGACTTTACTTAAAGTGAAAACTAGTAAATTTTATTTACCACGGCATGTCTCCCCAAGAACAACATATCTCTCGCGGACAGGCTGTTTGGGCTACCAAAACCTGGAAATGGTAAAATCCGTTACGTGTACATACATCTATCAAATTAGACTACCTAAAAGTCATTTCTTAAAGTTGGTCGGACGGAGCTCTCACGTAAAAAGCATTATCATCAAGATTTGCATTGAAGAGAGTAATTAATTGTTGTAGTGTAATCACGAATAATTGTCTCCACAGTCTACCATTTTACTTTATTTTGTCGTAGCTGAAAGCATTTAAAAATAATAATGATTTAGTCGAGCTTGTCCGTCTACCTGCATATGTATGTCTTCTGGTCATACGTTGTGCCTGATTTGGTTCAAATTTGGCATGAACATCTCTTAGACCCATGGATCTTCGAGCTCTGAGCATATTATGTCGCTATACAAGGTTAAAATGTCCCTCAGGGTACAATGGGAGGAAAACATTTTCACATTATTATTGCATACATCACGCACGCACGGCTCTCGCGAAAGGGTTCATTGAGTTGAATTAAGCAAAAAATTCATCGTGTTCTTTCAACAACGACGTTATTATTATTCCCGCATTTATATCGGGTTTATTACAGACTAACAAGTTTCAATAGTTGTACAGATTTTTCGAGGAGTTTTGAGAAATGTTCTTTCAGCTTTTACGTTGTGACAAAAACACTTTCTAAATTGTAAAAACAGATTTTTACATGCTGATTACACTCCTGTCTTTCTGTATAACGATTTATGCTTCTAGCACATAACAGCCTAGAATCTCTCAAGAGAGATTGAAATTACAGGAAGTGTACGAGTCTCTGAAGCCTTTTATACAAATTCATTGTGCTTCACTCCATGCCATTCTATAAGGATAAAGTACTCAAAGACACGTGGATTTAACAATAAATTAAAAGATGTTAACAATCTTTAAAAATAAAACGTTGGCGTGTTTTTACTGATGTTCTGTTCAATATTATTTACATACCTATAGCTGTTGCGTTGTTGACTGTAAACCTAACAAGAAACGACAAAAAAACAGGGCAATGGGCAACACTAGAATAATAATGAGTCGTGAGTGAGCTTCTTTGTACATAGAAATGCGACATAATAAAGTAAACAATTTCGGAGCACTTCATACGAGTCCACAACAGATATTGTCACAATTACACAGCCTGTTAGTACTTACCGGGCCAGACCAAATTAATACTTGCAGCTCTCAGTCAGTCATGTNAACAGATATTGTCACAATTGCACAGCCTGTTAGTACTTACCGGGCCAGACCAAATTAATACTTGCAGCTCTCAGTCAGTCATGTAACACATGTCGTCATCCCTCATCACCATAAAAGTAAATAAACTATGAAACAACGTGCTAAGTAAAATTACCAATTACCCAACGTTGCGACAATTTACCCTCTAAATTTTACAAATACAATTCCTACAGTTCCTGCTTAATTATTCCTGTAATAGATATTAAAAACTCTCAGTCTTGTCTCAAGAACACTCTGCTTTCGAAATTTTTCATTACATATTTAAAATACTACATGGACGTGAATTACAATAATATTCTATTTTGTCTTGTATGCCGTGTACCTGTAGGCATGCATCTACCTTCATCTTTTACCTTTCTCATTATCTGTTGACTGTTGATGGGACGGAATCACATATCCTTTTGTCAAAGACGGCATATCCAATTGATAAGTATCTTGTAGTCGAACTAATGCCTGTGCAGCCCCATTCAAATCTTCTGCTAGAGGGAAGTTGGTTCCTTTTCGAAAGCCGTCAACCCAATTTTGTACACCTGAAAAGAACAAAGTACCGGACATTCACAACTAACTTCAGTTACAACTTGATTATACCAACATTTTCGCAACTCCCAAATGCTGCTTACAATCACGTGCAAATTTCTATCGGAATCAGAGTACAAAAAAAACTGTTTATTTTCCCATTTTTCTTTCAGGCAATAATTCTATCACTTCGTTGAGCGTACAGGAAGATGCAGCATAATGTTAGTGTGTGACAGATACCAGCACGACCTAAGACAACAATCAGATCATCACTTGTTTATTCTTATCAGGGCAAGACAGCTCATTCATTTCCATGTATTAATTACTGTTTGCTTTTTATTAACCTAATCTTCACATATCGACGCATCTTACATTAAAAGGCAACGTCTTCTCTCTTGTTATTTACCAACCAACCATAAGACACGTACCTAGATATTTTAAGAATTCAACAAGGATGCCGTATTATCAACCAAACAAATGAATTTTGTCATAATTTGAATGCAGCATATTTATCTTCTTATAAATCGCTGACTGCTGCAGTGAACGTGATGCATGCATACCCAGCTGAAAACGTGAATAGTCAATAATCTGCCACAACCGATACATGTACAAGGTATACAAGGTAGTTACTTTTATTTTTATTATCAAATAAATAGGTTCATCCTCTCAAGAAAATCTCTTTGAATGTTGTTGCATTGCATTGCAATAATAAAGAGAGAGAGAGAGAGAGAGAGATCAATAAGAGTAGAAAAATCGTTGACGAGTGATTAACATGCATCCAGAAAAGACGACATTCATGCAAGATCAGAAAACAACCGATTAAAAAAGATGGAGGCTATACTATTATCAAAATAAGACAATAAAGATTCCTCGTAAATAAGGGTACTCACAAACAACAAAGTAGCGTAATGCTGGTAAGCCTGCAAAAATTGACATACTTTTACTTTTATTGCAAGTTTATCCATTTTCAGCCAAAAAATCTTGTTGCACTTGGAAGAAGTAGCAGTGGTAGGAGCGTAGAATACAGAAGAATGAACCATTATCACAATTGTGTAACAAAACATTTTCTATTCATCATCAGAAAGGCATCATTCCCATCTTCACTTCACAAATGAACGCCGAGTCTGTAGAGGCTAGTTATTAGGTTAGCAATAAAAATGAAGAAACTGTCATGTATTCACTAGTCTGCTCAACACAAACAACAGATCTCTTCTCAGATGATTGCGTAATGGTCATGGTAAATCTGCGAACAAAATAAATTGTGTGAGTGTGTGAGCATTTGGGTATATTTTCTATCCCTTCATTAGTGTGCGCACATTGTTGTGCACTAGTGCACAGCTTTACGTGTGTATACACAATTTATGTAGAGAGGTGCCAGTTAAAAATAAATTTCTTCCAAATACTTCACCCAATTTAATACTAGCTTTGTAGTAAAGAAACAGATGAAATCCTCCGTTTCTAATTTTTAGGGTAGTAATTTTACAGATGACAAAAAATTACTACCTTCAGCCATCATGCTCCTCCTTCTTAGTTTTGTGCCACTTTAAAGGCAATTCGTCACACTATTCCAATTATCGTACTAAAAATTGTTGGAGGAAATTTTTCATGGTTCATATACACGAGATGTTTAATGTAAGAGTCGCCTGCTTGCCAAAATCAATGATAACTTTGCCATTTGCATCACATGCATATGTACGGTAACTTTACAAATCGCAAATTCTATACTGCAATATTTTTTTGTCTATATTACAGTAACGAAATCTGAAAATCGTTTGAGTCTAATGATCATACATAATATGAGTAAATGACACACACGTATTCATAATAGTTCACACACGAATGTACACGTGTGAAGATAAAAATACTTGCATTAATTATGCAAATTTTTAAATGGCGGTTTTGGTTTCTAACTTGGAATTCTTTCAACAATAAGACTGCTAATGACAGGAAAACTTTCACATACCGGAAACAAAACTACTAGGGCTGACAATAGTGGTAACGAATAACGGCAAACTTTCTGCAACCTGTACAGTTTGCGTTGGCAGCAGTAGCGAAAGATTACAAAATACAAAAGAAGAACCAAAAAATGGTACTAAAGTTGTTAAAATTCTAAATCATCCCCATTCCACGTTCGGTTCAGAATTTAATAGTCTTGTAAAAAAATACGACTCAGGTGCAATAAATGCTACAGTTGAAACTTGAAACGAGTCACTGTAAAATAATTATGTGGCAATATATCATTGTAATTCCTAGCAACAAACAACAAACTACCTGTGAGGTTTATTACTTATACAAATTACTTTTACACATTTCCTATTTAACGCAAACAATGCGTTTTTGTCATGTTAAACTGCGTATTAAATTAATTTAGTATCAGTAACCCAACCTTCTGTTTAAGTACATATTTAGAGTTATCCACCCTCTCTGACGATGGGCAACAATAAGTGGTGGCGTTGGAGGTGGAAAAGACGACAATATTATAGACAATTCTTTGTTCTACTTGTTTAGGAGCGGCGGCAGGCAGAACCTCATTTTCTCCCATCTGTAGTATTAGAGCTACCTCTTCAAAACCTTACAATACGTCATGGGTACATTTATGATTTTTCATCTTCATGTTTTGACTATCAGAGAATCATTATAAATCATAGATCACCGCTGAATCATCTTTTTATGTACTGAAAATACACTATAATAAATAGTATACATATTATTATAGTTACATTACTTTATATATCTGACGACTGCAACAGCAAAATATTTGAAAAGAAACATTGCATTCAAATAGGAGAAATGTTTTTATATTTTAACATTTTCCTTGCAAAAAGCATACAGAAAAAGGGAACTCTCCAACATTTACTTTTTTCCTGCAGTAACTACTATATAGTAGTACAAGATAAATTATACGTATACAAAACGCTATAAAGCAATAAAAGGAAGGCTACTAGTGTATTATTCACTCATTATTATTGACAAAAAGAACATAAAAAAAATTCTCGAAAAAGTAAAGCAAAACGTAGGACGTCATAGTGACACCATATCAGTGTGGTTCTACAAGGAATACAATGACTACATTTCTGTCAATATAATGGGCATAATAAGACACATTATTCACACGTACCCTTTTACCTACGAATGTGATGATGACAGCGATGATAATAATAAACGATAAGACCATCTGCATATCAAAAACTATCATTAATTTATTTGCGACCACACATTCAAAAAGTTGGCATTTTGAGTTATATACTTACATCAGTACTAACAAAAGACGTACTCGATACTCGATTCACGGTCTACAATTCACGTCGCAAACACATTTTACTAATAGAATGTTGAGTGGTGTTGTGGCTGTCATCATAGTCATCCAAGTCATCTTCTCAGATGAACGAAGAAGGGTAAGAAAACAGTAATTATTGTACCTACCTCGAGATTTTTATTATATTCAAAAAACAGCGTTTTGCTGCACAGGCTTACACCCTCTGCACTGTACACACCGCTCGCTCCTCACTTTTTTTTAGTGAACCACGATTTTTGCGACATAATGGTGATATATGTATGATACAGGCGTAGCAACTTAATATGAACAGAATCGGTGATATTGGATAATGATGGTTAGTTTTGCTGCGAACAAATCAGTTAAATTACAGTATATAGTCAGATGAAAGGATAAAGATATGCTTTATTTGTGCTCAATTTGAAAAGGTTTCATTACTTTTTGGCATATAAAAATTCTAAGAATGCTTAAATCGCAGCAGAATTATGGGACATTAAAAAGTATATACATATTATCCTTGTGTTGTACGTAATTTGAGTTCAGTAACAAACCACAGAGGCAGTCACGTCGGACCACCGTCTTTACCTTTTGTAGATGGGAAAACGAAGGTATCATTAGTAAAAGACAAACTTTTTAAGAGCACTATTTAGGTCTCAAGTTCCGAAATGAGCAATTAATATGATGGTAGGGTACAGTTGCTGTGTGTTTTGTTGTATCTCGGGACTGTCTATAAACTGTCAATGTAGGTAAAACAGGCATAATCGCCGATAATTGTTGTGCGTGCTGCAGAGTTTCGTTTCGTTTTTTAGATGATTATCTGTACTACGTAGAAATATGCGTCAATTTGTTATTATTTGTTTATGGTTTTTATCGAGTGTGCACAAAAGTTTTACCAAAAAGGAAGCAGTGCTAAAGACGACGTATACGCGACTCTCTATACTCTCAGAAATAGCAGCTGGCAGTCGTTTCTCGTCAGTCGCACAGTTGTAAGGATACTACTGTATGATTCTGTAAAATGGAATTCGGCAGAAAGTTTATTTAAGAGTTGTTAAAAATACAAAGGAGGACTCTTTTAGGAACAAAAATAATACATGCTTATTATGATTGTATTTACCAGCGACAGTAATGATGAACGTTAAAAAAATTCCTTTCACTTTCGCTGCTCTTCAGGATGCAGATGTTTCTGTAGGAGAGCTAGTGCAATGAATTGAAGTTGGGTGCTTGAAAAAATTACTAACTAAACGATAATGACATTAAAAGCTTTATTTTCACATTGAAACGGCTCATGGTCAATTAGTGGCCTTCCTGTTTTGATGCAAGCTGTCGTACACGCAGTTAGTATTATTTGTTAACTTGTAGTTAGGAATGCCGCTCTGAAAAAAATACTTACTACTACACTGCTTTTATTGCTAACAAATACTTGTTTTTGCCGTTGTCACACAGGTAATTGGAGTAATAGTTCGGAAAATGGGAAGTAGTTTTGAGTGGGCGAGGGTGAGAAAATATGAGTTAAATGTTGTTCAGTCTGTGCGACAATGAATGTCATTTTTGTTTTTTCGTTCGTCTCCCTTCAGTGACACAATCTGATTGTACCCTTTGACAAAATCACAATGACAAGAGTTTTTTAAGGAATGGGACAGTGAAAACGGCACAATTTTATTGCGTTGTCCCCATACATGTGTGTGCACAGTAAGGCCAGCTAGAAACTAGCGACGAATCACGACTACGATTACACCTACTTATTTGATAATGGAGGTCTTTAGAGAGAAATAAACGGCATTAGCAATTACTCTCAGGACTTCGAATATTCCTCTTGGTCTACGTATCTGTACCTCGGTAAAAATGGATCTTTACAGTTAGTTCTAGAACATTAAAATATGTAGCCCGGACGTTGAATTAAATAAATGTGGTATTGGCTACAATCTTTCATCCCGTAACTGTACCCCACATTAGTAGGAAACCAATGTTCCGTTCGTTGTCCCTGATTTGCCATATGCAATGTCAGGATGAGATTGTTGGAATTGAGTGTAAATTTTCTGTAGCATTCATTTCTTGTTCGTTTCAGGGTTCTTTTGTCAACAAGAAGTATAAAAGTGCATAATAATGTGCAACATCATTTGATTTGCGAATTTGTAGACTTATAATGGCGGTGTGAAAAACGTATATTTTTATTCGGGCTGATTGCATAAATGGAACGGTCTCCTTTAAATTTAATACATAATTAGTTCAGCTTCATCTTCTTTATAGAGTAAGTTTTGTGTATAATACAATGCACAAAAAAATTAAGAATGAGGGCTATTACATCGCCTGATAATCTTGTAGCAGAATATTATTGGGATGATATACCTAGTCAATATTTTAGTTCACCGTTTGCATCGTCAGAAAGGACAAAAATGATAAATGCATCATTTCTACATGTCGGACAATCCGGTAGACAATGAAAGTATTTGTGAGAGAACATATGTTATTTTCTTTAAAACTCTTCCGTGTGCTCTCTGTGCCGGTCTCTCCCTCTCTAGCTCTCTTTCAAATAAAATTCTTGTTCCATATTGTTCGACGAACAAAGTAATATGAAATATCATCAGGCATGACTCATCAGTTTTGAAATGGTAACGGAAAATTAACTGGTCACAATAACAACAGAACAAAACATAAAAAACTGAAATTTATATTAATAAATCATCTTTATAGAGAGAAGCGTCGACTTTATCCCTGTACCTGACACTTATATACCTAATCCTGGTTGGCATTCAATCAGTCCCCAAACTCGTAGTGATGCATCAATATTTTACATTTTCTACTTTGTACTCTTTAATTTCTCTTTGTCTAAGACTTTGCCATTGTCGTTTCAAATTTCATTGAACGGCTCCCTTTCTTCCTGGCAATAAAATAGAGAGAAAGAAAGCGTGGCTTTATGAAGTCCTTTTTTTACTAGTCAAGTTTCTAGCTAAATTACATTCTATACGTGGTACTCAGATTAACAGCAACTCATTGGCTATCATGTGAAAACGATTTGACACATTGGTTTACAAACGAGGTGATCAGGAAGGAACTTTATGAAGAATGGGTCTCCTTTTACACATGCTATTTTATCGCCATATAATATCTAATATGCAAACACTACTGGGAAGTTGTGACCAAGTAAATATCACGCATACTTACTTCCAACTAGCGTCAGGTGTTTAGTGTTTACTCGCTTGTTTGTGTATTAACGTGTTTATGGATTTTGTGGATTTATCAGGTGTTAGTCACCTAGTTGTAAAAAAAATCCATACGACACCATGCATAGCACAGCAAAGGATAATTTTTATTTTAGGCAATTTGGCTGTCCCTATTTGAAAGTTAAACTAATAACCGAAATCCCTTGTACTTTACACTTACATGACAAAGTACGGTGCGAGGTGCTTGACCGTCCTGACATATATTTTTATAGCTGTGGATATTTTTACTGTTATATGTTGAAGAAAGTTGCACCATTAAAAAAGCTACACAAAAAAGGCAGGCTTATAGCAAAAATTTTCTCCCAATATTATTTTTTTTCTCTAGCAATGCCAACAAATGTATTAATAGGCAAGTGTATTTCCCACAAAAAATGACATATTTGTGACGTGGCGTGGATCATGAAAAATGATCTTAGTAAGAATTATTGTGAAGTAGTAGATATGCAAGTCGTTATAAAATGCAATCGTACGTGAACTCCTTTAGCCGTCTGTTCTATTTCTATTTGAGTTTAAAGATAAACGTAGCGTCAAGTGAACTAGAAAGGGCTTTGAGTACGTTGTTCACGCTTTTCATTCCATTTGTCACTTTTTAAGAACATGAGTTTGTCAAGGCTAAACGTCAATTTTTGAACATTCAAGATGTTAAACCTATTCGTTTATGTTGACTATATTGCATAATTTTTTACGCGTTGTGCGCCATTCTATTTTTTCCAAATAGTAAATGTCGAATGTATCAGCAGTCAGTACTTTGAGGAATCATCTCGGACGATACAGGTAGGCGCCGTTATGGTGATGACATAGATGATAGAGTACAAACAAATTCATATACAGCTTCATTGCAAGGAGATATGGTATGATTAAGATTTTGGTTTCGTTTCTACCCTGCGCTCTGTTCCAATCTCTAAGAATTCTCCTTGATGTTCCCCTGAATGCACGTTATGGTTACTTATGTACCTTGTTTCATTTTTTTGGCCTCCGCACTCTGTCTGAATAAAAGGATAATTAATCGCATGGTCATAGATATATAATGAATCTAATTCATGACAAACCAGTAAAACGTGAGCTATTTGTTTTCATTGTGAGTATTTGAATTGGAACTTATTATTAATTGAAACGCTAAAAATCTGTTCATTCAAGGGACAATTGAAATATGTAAAATAATTGCTTCATACAACAATACTGTCGTCGTCGTCATGAAGCGAGGGAAAACCAAGTTTGTTGCAACCTGGCACTTTGAACGTTTTTCATGAAATTGCTGTGGTTTCACTTCCCACGGACTCTTTTATAGAGCCATAATAATAATGTATGCATGTGTAGGCACCTACTTACTATACTTTGCTATCGAATGTATAAATGAGTGCACCACTAAAATGAAGAGATCATGAGCATTTTGTAATATCAACAAACAGCCCACCACTACGATCAACGAATACACCTGTAAAAACGCTGTACTCTGCTACATGCTGCTGTGTCGGTTGTTACCTATCGCCTCATCCGTCGTCCTTTTGTGCAAAAATCGTGTCATAATCAACTCAATTGCTGACTTAATACCACTCTTTGCTCTTTAACAGAAAAGTAAGTGGAGACTATTTCGCAAAAAAAAAAACAAATCGTTTGCTTTTCAGTCAAGTTACCGAGGCTCCGTTTGAGACATGACCTAGTAGTGAAGTCATGTTTAAAAATATTCATGCTTCCGTATTTAAATAAGAGGAAGAACATTTAACGTGTTGACACTGCCACTGTGTGAGTGCATTTTAACGTGCATTTTAAGCGCCTGTTTGTTGGAGTACAAAACGTGGTCGTTTATCTTTTTCAGCATTAAAAGTATTTGCTCCTGCCTGCCAGTGCATGCTTCCATTGAGAGGAGAGAAAAAAACGCCTGAATTTTATTGTTAAATGTATCGTTTACAATTTGTCATTCACGTCGTTATCACCACAGCGCAGTTTTCTATAAATCCTTTGAACAAATTATACTTTGGCAGTTCAGAATTTAAAAAAAAACAACCTGATGCCAATCCAAAACTACTCCATTACAGCACTCTGGTATGTGCATATTTCAATTGCGTAGTAACTACTGAATTAATATTTTTAAAGAGATAAATGTAATGCATGTTCATCATCAACAGCAACGTCATCATGGTTTCCTCCTGCTGTGTTCTTGCTCCTGCTACTTTGTTGTTACACACGCGTATAAACATATCAACATCGCCATAGCCTAGTCTACAACAACTACATCACCGCAAAGGTGTGAAAATATTCAAAAAAAGCTACGGTTACACAAATGAAAATCGCAATAATAGCAAACAAGTACGGTTTTGCTCTCCCTATTTAACGGCTGTTGAACGACGACGCTGTAATATTATTTTTCGCATTTCTTAACAATCCTCCAATCAGCTTCTCTTAAAGCGTTTCTTTTACTTGTTTACGGTTTTGTTGGTGAGTGAAGCACATAAAACTCATGCATATTCAAAACATACGTTTTCAAGAAATGAATTACATTTACTTAAAATGTGCACACATATAGAAAGAAGGTGCCAGATAATTGTGGTGGATGTGGTAGTATCGGTATCTATATAATGATGCCATTGCACCGCTACTACTACTTCTCTTCTCTAGGACAAAGCAACGCTCAATGTTTGCACGGCTCAAATACATAATCCGAGATGTGGATTTTTAAAAATAAATTAATGACAAGCCTTTCAAATTTTTACTGAGCAACTGTTTCGGCAGAAGCAAAAAATTAACACAACATAGGGACAACTAACTGCGTTTACATTTGCTGTAAAAAACACAAGGTAAACTTTGGGCAAAACAATTACTCGGAATGCTAACACCGCCACCACAGGTGATTATTGACAGATATTAGTTGTCAAAGCAATATTAGAAAGTGCATAAAATATGTGGATGCAATAATGCTCTGTATTATGATTTAACTTACCTGTGCTGTAATTTGAGATTGCGTGTAATGACATCTGGACATCTTCCCAGTCTGCAGTAAGACGACGAACGAGAAGGTAAGCATTCACGGGATGCTCCACGATTTCTCTGGGACGACTACGTCCCTTCAACAAGAACTGCTTTTGTGACTCAATGTATCTGCAAGAGGTATTTTGAAAGCAATAAAAAGGCTTTGTTACACATCTAATTGGTAAAAACGGATTAATTAGGCCTCATTGCTTAAGATGTGATACTCTTCTTTTTATTCGCGTTACTCAACGAAACTGAGAACAAAAATAAAAACTGAAATTGGGACTCGCATTATGAGCCACCACTACTCGTCTTTGTGTTTTCATTTGAAAGTCATATAATTGCAGCCTCAATATGATACGTCAAAGAACACAAGAGGTTGATGTAATTGCTGCATTTTTAGAGGCAGTTGCATCTTCGGTGCCCTGGCAATTTTTCTTTGATCAATTAAAACTTGAACAGTAAGCGTGCAAAGTAAAAGCCATGAATATTGTTATTGAATGCGAATGACAAGTTGAAAAATGATGTGGCCCATATATACACATGAAATAAAGTCGTAATGCCACGACACCTTGTATTTCAACTACATCACGGCATCTTCGAAGTCACTCTAAGGAAACGTGATGCTCGTCCCGCTATCCTCAACGAAATTCATTACAATGAAACGCTTAATTAGACTAAATTATTCGATAGTGTACCATAATTTTAAAAGGCTTTTACAGCAAGCGTCGTGTGTATCATACGACGTCTATCTATCTATCTATCTCCATCTCTCTCAGAGACAATCATTTTAAAAAGACTATTGGCGCAAAAACGGTCTCCCTGTAATGATATTTACTTGACGGGTACATAATAGAACGTTGTTTGTTTGACATATGCATGATAAATCTTGCAAATGTGCTGGCATTAGCAACGAAAGCTGTCACTTTAGGCAGCAATTTAATATAGCTTCTTCGTGTGATTCGACCACAATTTTCATTATATTTGACATTAAAAATGACAATATAGATTCAACAAAGAATTCTATATTGGTCTCTGTGAAAAGTATGCTAGAGCAAGAGCAACAATATTAGATTTAGATCTATTTTTAAGGTAAGATTTTGTATCAAGATCAAGAAACTTGGGCAACTGTTCCATGGCTACGGACATTCACTGTTCTATATTGCATGGAAAGTGACGCTTAACAAGGACGCTTTTTAATTTCTTCTGAAGTTAAACGGATCATTCAAGACATTATGTTTTCATTAAATTTCCTTCCACGCAAGTATGAAAGCTAATATATTGCATTGCACCAAGAAATTCTACTCGTTTTGATAACTTTGATTGTGTGTTCCCATTCCCATTTTACAAGCGACTATGAAACGAAGATTAATAATCCAAGGTTTGTATACATTATTATGAAAAACAGTTTAACTTACGATTTGATAATGTTTGTCCGGCTTATTGTATACTCCACGAAAGTGTCGAGCAGCTCCACAATTTGTAGTTCATGTTCAACTAAATCCTCCAGCTTGGAAGTCGATGAAAACAAATCCTCTCGTCTTCCTTGTAAATCTGACTTGGGTTCTCCGACAGTAGCAGCTGCTCTTTGGATAAGGATGATGAAGCTTATCAGTACTATAGTGCTTGATACGGGGAATAATAATGCGCTGGATTTCCGTCGATGTGAGACTTTGCCCATAGTAGAGACGACGGTGAAGCCCACTTGTGATTCCATGCTGCCACTATTACTATTAGCCGTACCGAAAGTTTCCCTCTTTTTACAGCCATTAGCACAATCAACCAACAGACACTTATCTTGACCACTGCTGTTTGCACTCCTGGCTGAGGTACAAAAGCTTGTCAGTGCCATAATGATAGCTCACTTCAAGTTTTCTCAAGGGAATATCTCAACTACAACCATTAAACGAAAGAGTCTGAGTCGAAGCTATATCATGTATTTCGTTTGTGTACACGTGCTCGTGATAAAAGGGAGCATAAACCTATGCAACAAACGCTATCAAATCCGTGTTTTCAGGGAAAACATCACACTCGCGTTTTCAACTTTAAAAAAATGTTTAGTTCATATATGGAAATACATGTTGTTTGTATTGTTCACGAATACCGCTGCTTTATTCTACTAAACTATTTTTTTAAAATGAAAACCAACTATCAAGTTAATAGCACTAACGCACTGAGCTTTGAATGTGCCGGTCCTCTGCGTGCTCTCTTGACGTACGTACGTCCATTAACTGACTAAATTTTTGCGATTGCCAGAACATCATCTAATATGCATTTTTCAAATTTAAACGAAATAAGAAAGTGAACGGTGGAGCGTTGAACATACGAAAATGTGTACCTACGTTCATCGAAATACACCCGAGCATGGCTCATCATCACTGTACAAGGCGATGAAGATGGGTCTGACATATAATAACAATAATAAGAACAGCAACAACGCGCGTCTCTTTACTTTGCTTGCAACAATGGTGGCAATGGCAACCGCCAAATATAGAAACGACAAGTTAGTTGTAATGGTACAAGTGCCTACAACAATAACAACCCAAAGCGCGAACATGGCATAATTGGCATATTACTGCACATTGCGTTGCACCACGGCTCACGAATCACCACCACAACACGGACCACTGAATAAAACTGCATTCATGGTTCTTCTGGGCCTTAAAAAAGCTGAGTTATTTTGATTGTTGGTACAAAGTACATGAAATTGTCAAATAAAACTATATAACATCGCAAATGACAATGCCTCCGTTCTGTCTGATCTGCCGTGCACGTTCTCTTGGTGTATACATGATGCATTGCAGAATTTCAAACTTTGCCGAGGTACCAGCAAGCGAGGATACGTGAATGCGTGCTAATGGCAGTTCATGAGAACTGAAAGATGACTGACGATACAGTACGCCATAATTACGGCCTCCAACAGGAAGGTGAGGTGTCGGTGTTTTATCTATTGTTGTTGTGATGCGCATGGTGAATATAGTAACCATTTAACGGTTGAAAAAAATTGACAAATACCGAAAATAATTTTTAAATGGCCGGAACATTAGCCAGGTGGCACCAATACCACCTAAGTTCAATATTTTTGGTTTAATGACAAGTGTACAATGTGCTCATTTGAATACATTATGGAGCAGTAACACTTACAACAGATCTTAAAATCAATAGCTATCAACAAAATTTAAAAAGCCAATTAATGATCTTGTTACCGTGTGCCTTATACCACGCTCAGCTTCAACCATCCTAATCGGCGGTTTACATATCAAAGTCATAATAATAATATTAAACATATTTTGAAAGGTTTGTTGAGCAAACAGCTACCGTGTTACCTGAATCACCACAAGTGCGTGCTGAATGACGGGGCACATTGTGTGTGGCGTGATTATGATTTTTCATGTATACGCCGTCATCATCATCGTCGATGATGCTATCGAAGGGTAAGAGTTTGACATTTTCTTGTGTAAACAAATAAAACATTTCAATAAGTGAGAAAATAACCTCATCATTCGATGCCCATATGTTCATATCGATCATTTAAAACACATCAAGAGAGCATTATTCGATTTTGCCACTTGCAACCCAGCATCTGAACTGGCTTTATTGCCGTTCATCATTTTGGAGAGAGAGCGTATGTGTGACAAACCAACCCACTCGTTACAAAAGTGCATATAATATACTAATAATAATCGTTGCATATTGGGAAATGGAATGGGTCCGTTGTGGTGTCCATGTTTACTTGAGATTATGCTGGTGTTTCTTTACCGTCGTCGGGAAACAAGCTTTTTAAACCCCTCACAATGTAATGTCTCCAAGCAAAGAAAATATGACACAGGGATTGATTGCCCTAATATTATGCTGTTGTTGGACCCTTTTATGTAAGTATAAATAGCTGATGAGCCCAATTACTGGAGCAATAAAGCTAGTAATCTTATCAAACATTAAATCCATCCAAATCCAGCTTCTGTCAATCTGCCCGGTCATTTACGATTATTTTTTGAGCTACCGTGTGTGCATGTGTGTGTAGTAGAACTGGGCTGCTGGGCTGGTAAATTGAGTGGGCACCTTTTTATGATCAACCACACAGCCACTGTTATTCTTTCCTCTGCACACCTTGATAGAACAATCATCTCGGTTTTATTGTCATCTAATTACCTCCATTAAAACCAAACCTCAATTGTAAATGTTTGACATTCAAGAGACATGAGCACAGCGTAAACGTGGTTATAACTTTGCGTAACCGTTGTAATTTGTTACCCAATACGTGGAGAGTCAATCCACTATTTATATTAGTAATAAACGAAAAGTTTATACGTAGTTTAATGGCCAATTGCTTTTTATGTTGTGGAAAGTTTGAGCTATCACAACACAACACAATTGTTCAATCAAGAAATCTTTGTCACTTAATCTGCAACCTGCACCATCTGTAAAAATATAATAAGTTGTAAAGTGCCCATTATGAATCTTTCTATTCAGTAAAAGTAAAGAATGAGTTTATTGGTCTTTATGTCGTTTTGTGACATAAGTAATTTCAATAAAACAGTGGGAGAAATCAGCAAAGTTAGTCAACTTCAATGTAATTAATTAGTCAAGGTTTTCAACGTTAAATACACAATTAATGTTCACTTTTAAAGTTACCATACTTTGTGAGTTTATTCTTCTCTGGCCGCTGCCTCTGTAGTATCTTTGCAAAGTTATTAACATGGCAAAAAGAAGCGTGAAGTCCTTTCTCATCGCGGACTTGCTTTTGGGCAATAACAATCATGCAGAAGAAAATCGTGAAAAGAAAGAGGAGGCGTCAATTTTTTCATTAAATAGAGAGCAAGTCGTGGGTCAGGTAGACAGAGGATACCAAAAAATTGCAGACAATAATAATGGAAGTGGAGCGAGCTCACCAAACGAGAACATTGGTGACGCACAGGGTACGTCTTCATCAACCACTCCATCTGGTTCGCCATTATCAACTTCGGAAGAGGAGAGACATGAAAAGACTATCAAGTTTTACGATCATGGGTCACCCTTCCTGAAGTATGAAACAGGAAGTACATCAAGTGCCTTGTACCCACATCAGGGCCTGGCACCAATTGTTTTCCCTATGGCAGGTCATTCATCTGGAAACGGTTTAGTTGAAACGGATTCCAATGCGAAAAATTATCCGACTACACTCCCGTTTGGGTTTGATCCCTACCGAACAAGCCGCTTGATGTTTGGCCGGCACCAAAGCTCACTGAATCCTATGGGTCTATCGGGAATGCCAAGTATGTCTCATGGTGCCCCTTTGCCACCAGGAATGGAGTACTCTGTATACTCACATTCACATTACCCTGGATTGTACGGGATGCAATTCCCTACAAGCGGTGTACCCGGATTGTATCATAAAGGATCTATACTCAACGACAGAGACAATTGTAAGAATAATGTTGTTACTTTTGTACTTGTTACTACATAGAAAATCATACTTTGATAAAAAATGCTTTCAGTCTATCGTCTCTCCATCAAACTGTCGTATGTATGTTATCACTGTAACAGATGGAAGACTTCCAATTAATCATTACAATCGACAGTCACTGATGATGACTGCTTGTCTAATTTTAAAGTCATCATGATATTTAGTGTACGTTTATACTAATGTCCTCAACCCAAGTAAATATGGTTGGACAAGCCAGCTGGAACAAAATATATGCCAGTTATTTTCCATAACCAAACATTATTGCATTCGGATAGATTGTAGATGTACACTTTGTAAATGATTACCTATGTTCTGCCGTCACGTTTTTACATTTCACTATTTTAATTTTAGCATTTTGATAGGTCCTAGTAGATACGTGGTTAGTACCAAATGCACCAAGCTGGCATTTGTAGAAATGGTTCTAGTTGCATTTGATCACCCAGTTAAAACATTTGTTTTTAAATGAAACTGGGTTGACATGCGATGCGCTCCAGTAAAAACTCAAGGACTAACGGCCTTACAAATTTTCAAAGCTTTCATTATAAAATGGAACAATTGTCGGAATTATTAATTGTCTTGTCATTGTTATAATACTGTCATTTGTTTGAACTTCTCATATATGCTCAATTGATTCAGTTCAGTTTTTATGACTTTAATGCATTGAAAATAAGTCAGCACCCAATCTATGTGAATAAAGTCAAGTCAAAATAAAGATTAAATAATATGCTGTAGAGTGTAGAAGCATATCAGTTGGTGTTTAAAAAAAAAGTATTAAGCAAGCAAATCATATTTATTGTTGAGAGGATTCCTATTTATGGAAAATTGAATATCATATACGAATATGATAGTAACTAAGTAAGTTTGCGATAGTAATGATATTATTAAGTTATTAAGCATTTCAGTGTATTGGTTCATGTTAACAGTCCAAGCTAATCCTTGTATAATCCTAAGGTAAACGTTGGAATTGAATGACTTTTTTTTACCAAAACTGAACAATTACTCCAGGGTAATTATTTAAATAATGGTGCATACGTACTGTGCATAGGACTGTGTACGTAATTTCTACGTATATAAAACGAGTCTCCTGGGTGTGATAGCATCATGTTAGTTGATAGTGTCAATTGAAATATCTGAACGGCAATGACGCATTGAAACTAATCCTTTTAATCCAAGCTCGGGATATGAAACTTGGAAACATTTTTTATGTAATCAGAAAGTATTGAATCGATTACATGAATAATAGGTATAGAATATTACCACAAAGCAATTTACCATTTGTCGTCTCATTTTTTATGGTTATGCATCATTGGCTTTTATTTTAGTGTTGGTTGGACCTTTTATCGGGGCAATTATTTAACTGCAGAAAACTTGTCATTTCATAATACGACACTTCCCGATGCCATAAAGATTGAGTCATTTCATTAGTTGAAGAGTATCTTGATCCTAACACGCATAACAGTCCCGATTCATTTACTACTTGGTAGTTTTAATTTAGCAAGATATTAGTTGCTTTTATGAGCAGTATATAGATTAATCATTAATTAAGTGATTTATTATATTAAATAGTCTTCCAAATTATTTTTAATGTGTGGCTTGATACGTTATGCTTCTCAAATGACTAAATTTTATGGTCCTTAGTTGCAGTAATGAAGGATGTTAAATTATGTGTACCTACTTGTAAGGTTGCAATATTTAATCTCATGCCATTTGTGTAAAACACGGCAACTACAGCTTTGATTGCGGCATGATAGCCACAATAATACCTAATCCATTCTTTGGTCAACATGTTGAAGTCATGTATAGTTTAGATAATATTGGATATTGCTATCATCGAGTACAACTTTATTAGGCATTTCAAGTCAATAATCCCGAATGATTGACGCATTGCAAATTACTACCCTTTTGCTGCTATCAAAAGCCTTAGATATGAAGCATTTGACTGCCAGAAAGTTGTCGTTTACTCGAGTTAAAATGAGAATTTTACTTTTGGTGAGTGGATGAACGGGCTGAAAACATAATGAGTTATTGATTATCGCGAGTATATTACTTTTATTCATTCTCATGTACCATCTGGCTTATAATTGTTAGTTATGCTCTCGACGACAGCAGTGTCTGCAATAATGAAATTAGCACAATCAAATCGAAAATATGAATGCATTTATGATGAAAACTTGGTGTTAATGAAATTAAATGATTATTTCTTCCATAAAATCACATAAAAGTCGGAAAACTTAAAAGGTCAAAATTGCATTCAATGGTTATCTGAGATTGAGATGCTCCTTGTATTGATGAGATGGCATTGTTAGTAATGTCCAGAATCTGACTTATTTTTTTTAGTTCCAATGTACCATTTAAGTCGGACAATGTATGCAGCCAACTGCAAACGCAAAGGTGGACAAATTAGATTCACCAATTCGCAAACTGTTCAATTGGAGAAGGCCTTTGTTCAACAAAAATATCTAAACGCCAATGACAGGAAAAAGCTAGCTCACTCTTTGGGATTGTCAGATCGACAGGTGAAGACATGGTTTCAAAACAGACGCGCAAAATTACGAAAATGCAAAGGAGGCTTTGAGGTAATTATATGACTGGTATTTGAATACAATGAAATTATTTTAAACAAATGATGCTACTGTGTCCCATGATGATTGTGTGTGGTGTATATTACACAATAATTGATTTTATGCGCTGTTGTAGCTTTCCGGATCACCACAGAACAGTTCGTGCACAATGACCACTCATGCTCAGGAAGGCGGCAGCCAGAATGACAACTTTCATGATGGTAAAAAGATTGCACCTGTGGCCAAAACAGAATAAATGATTTCTTGGGAATTGGGATCTCTTCTTCAAACACTATGAATACAATAGAACTTACTATCGCTAATAATGTATTTTCTGTCAACTCATCGGTTATCAAGGACAACATAGGGATCCAAGTAAACAAAACGGAGTCGCAACGTCAGTGGTAAATATTATTTCTTTTTATTAAAATCGGCTTCATTTGAACGTGTATTCGAGTAAATAGAAGCCGATGACTTTTTATTTTATGTATGATCTTATAAATTAATATTTTCAGTCGGAGTGACAAAAGTTATAAATAAAATATTTGTACACATTTTTTCTCACATAAATCGCAACAGCAACATGTCAAAACTTTGTAAGTATATAGTGACGTCATACAGTCGTTTCCACGTCTAGCTGAAGAGATCGGAGATTTATAAATTCTTGGGCGATAAGATGGGACAGTTCATTCAAGTCTTCTTGATCCTTAATGATTGCTTTGTCCACGGACAGGGAAACTCGAACTCCACCGTTATACGATAGAAACATGACCCCTAAGCCTAAGATTACATGATTTTAATTTCAACCAATGAACTTGCTTTTATTACGTGACTAAAATGGATTTTGTGTGCATAAAAAAATACCTGCACTTCCCCGCATATGTGGAACCCAACTAATAACGTCATCAATGCCCTGGGTATTATGAAAAGCAATTTGCGGAAAATTTGGTCCCGGAAAATTTGAAACAATCATTGTTGTCATCCAATTTGTTCCCCAAAAGTTCGTTAGCCAATTTGGAGCACTAAGCAGTAGCGGCACGGTCATAAAATTTGTCATTAATATTGGCGATCTCTTTATACCTTCTACATTCTTGTGCGCTGCCAGGAGTCGTTTCTGAGGACTGGATTCGTGAACAGGAATGTCGAAAACGCCGACTGTCCTGTAGCAAATTAAACGATAAAAACGTAAAGTGGCTGCGTGATAACTGATAAAAAACAGGATAACTAAATGTATTAATACCAGTGATTAACAAGAGTATCCAAAGGATGATTGGTCCATGGCATGGGGCTTAAACCTCGCATAACACGAGTATTATGGGCACCTTTATGTTTTTTTGTTAGAAAACTATTGATTCCTCCAGCCAAGCCTGCAATGAGCGTAGCAGTAACACAAACGCCGAGACGATTACTTGTCGACTTCACACTTTCGAACGATATTCTTTCAGTCATGGCAAACTGCCATTGTTTTTTAAGCTTATTAGAAGGAAGATGCCAAACAGTTCTGTCCACATTAATTAGAAATTGCAGGAAGTGGTAGTACGGCGTGAGGCATATAATTGCGATATAAGTAAGCAATTTTTTAAACACAGAAACTTTACGAACAGGGGCTTTAGGAACAACGTTCAAGGATGCCCCAGAAAGGTTTGACATTACAAGCTTCATAATAGAGTATCCATCACCAATAGCATGGTGAATTCGCAGAACTAGTGCATACTCGACATCTTTGCCATCGTCTGTATCAACTGGTGGAAGGACAATTGTGGGCTTGTAATCGGTGTGCAAGTTGGAGGGCGCCATTTTGATTCTTTTGAAAATTAGTGCCTCCCATGGAGACATTCCTTTGGGAAAGGGTTTGGTGGCCAACATTCCTAGGCTTTTCATTAACTGTGCTTCCGTTACAGCTTCACCATTGTTGTTTTGGCTATCAATGTCTGTGACCTCAAACTCGCGTACATGTCTTTCCAACGAGAAATTTGCTTCGTTTTTCCAAAACGTGAAGCCCATCCAACTTTCAAAGTACTGTTTCAGCCTTAGGTAGCTCAGCTCACCTTTTGAATTTCGTCCATGTACTACTTCATTTTGGAAAACTTCACGAATTAACTTCAGATCTGGCTCTCCCTTTAACGTTAGTAAAAGTGTGATCATGCATTCGCAATGATTAGAAATGTCGTCTAGTCCCACAAGAGCATCACGAGGACTCATAATTCCCACCCACTCAGGCTTTACTAGTTTTTGTAAAGCGGTCACGAAAAATCTTTTTTAAAAATTCCCAATTATTATTACTTCATGATTTATTATGTTTCATCCAAAAGATCCACAATACCTTCCGTTACTTACCTGTATATGTACAATGGAATCATAAATGCCAGGAATATAGGGATGATGCCAAGATACACCAGGAAACAAATTATCATTAAAAGCGCTCTCACGAAAGCCCCCAAAGATTTTTTAGCGGTGGGCTTCCATGATGGTTTTCTATGTACAGCGGTTCCCTGATGACTCCCCATTTTCGTACACTTCTTTTAACCACAGTACAATTTTGGCACACAATTTAAACAAAGAAAAGAAGGAAACAGTTCACTTGTAATAAACGAGCATAAACCAATAAACCTATTGGGTCGCAGGGGCCCCACCAAGTTGCACGGTTTATCAGGGAATAGTCACCTCTCATGCATGTTTTGCGTCAGACTGAGACGAAAATCAACTTGTCGATTTTCCAACTTCCGTACAAGCGTACAATTCCCTTTACTATGTGGGTGGTCCATTTGACAGACACCTTAGCGGTATCCTTAAGAATGGGTTTAAGGTCGGCTGGTCGGTAAATACATTATTATAGTGTTGTGTGGTTGCACCTATCATAATTGGTGTGTATTTTACCTGCGAAAAATTCGTAAATATTTTACATGGTTACATTATGTTCATTTCTTCATTACTAACATGATCAGCTTCTTGACAAACGCGCGTATGAATATTATTTGTGTCTTTACTGTAAAATGCAGATGTACACAATATTTGACAGTACAAGTGTAACTCGGTTGTTATAAATGCAGCGTATAAACTGCACTCGTTATCTTTGCACTGCACTGCATTGTACTACAAGGAAGGGCAGTTGAATTATCTGTGACCATTTCCTTTCTATTTAATGGCGTAATTTCCATATGAAGTAATGTAGACAATAAAGCATGTGATTCTATGTACATGGTCAAATTATAACATAAACATAACCCACCACGTGGGATCCTGTGAACCTAAGCAGGTTCTAAGCAGGTTCCTCGCTGCTGCAGCTAAACTCTACTGTAGCCGCCGCATGCCAGTACTGTACTTCTTACATTTTATTACCCATGCGTTACTCCTTGGAAAGAAGATACTTGATTACAGGACACTTCATGATTGACACAGTAAGCGTCGAGGGCACACTGCAAGTAGGCGTTATCATTGTACCCCAAAAATATAACGTGTTATGTACACTGTATTGTAATAATTAGTGACCATATGTAACCGACAACCGATTGATTGTAATTTAGCAAACAGGTAGCGCTGAATGGCTGTTTATTCCACAAGGCTAATTCATAAATTGAAATAAATTGAACTATGTAACTTGATTGACATTATTCGTATTTACATTTACACGTTTTCGCCACATTCACGTTGATAGATAAAGCCAATCGGTGTATAATACAGGTCACAATTCACATAATTTTACATAGAAAATACGGGAAAGCAAGTCACTGAGTGAAGAAATGTAGAAACGCAATTGAAGAGGGGATATATTTCTAAGTATATTACAGTTTTGTCAAAGTAAAATTCTGCGTGCTTTCCGTTGCGTTGATAGCAAAGTAAAAGTTTACGTCTCATTAATTTTGGGCGATTAGCCGATTAGGGTAGAGATTTCTTTATAGCTCAAGCTTTCGTTAACTTTCCGTTAACTTTTTCAAGAGTAAATCACAAAAATTGGGTTATAGTGATAGAATAAAGTTTCAATAGACTGTGAGACTGACAGACTAACGGTAAAAATCACACGTTTACATGGTACAAAACACCAAATAACACAAACTATAATTACAAAGCTTACGATTGAATAATACAAGTTAAATACTTTCATTTTTAGGAATTGAAATTTGCTAAGTGTAGTCACATCACATCAGGTCATTTACATCCATCCGATGATATCATGTAAAGTGTAATTATATTTATACTTTTAATGATAATGGTACTTGCCAAGGCCTATCAAAACTTGTATAAATACAATTTAGGAAGTATGAGTTTTCTATTCTCTCAGCAAAGCAGCAAAAATATGTAAATATCATGAATGAGAAGGAACGATGTCGTAGAATTATAATCAACACTTTCCATTTTGTCTTTGTCAGACAATCTTGTTGATTAAAAGTGAAGCTTAGACTTGGGAATCGATTCGATGGTGGAGATCATTTGTCATTGCATGGTTATGTTTTTTGCCTTTTGTATTCGTTCTTCTAGCTTACGGGGACAATGTCACTGTTTTGGAGGACTCGTAATTTTTCTTCAATCAAACTTTAGCTCCGTCAGCCCTTCGTTTCGACTGTGTCTCTGACGATAGTACGGTTTGTTTTGCGATAAACACATTTGTACCAGTTGTTATTTACGACCAGCTATATACATAGTTTGGGAGTAGTCCACATAATATTGGTTAAAGGTGGCTCGTGTCCATGTTAAATCTTTCAAACAAGAGGAATTTTGAAATACTGTCGCCGATCGATAGCTATGGAATGGCTCCTTTTTTAATGGTTAGAATATTGGTATACGATGTCAATTCGTAGTGTAGATTTGAAAAGGACTAAATTTTCAAAATTGTTGAATATGCACGGTCACCTCTTATTACTAGAGGCCTTTTATTGAATGTAATATATAATTTATAATCATTATAGGGCATCATTTTTAGACACGAGACTTGGAGAGTTTGAGTGATATGCTGGCCATACACTGTCGACTAAAAGCGACTACCCTTTTTTATTGTTTACGTTGTTGATTATGTTCCACCTGATGCACGCAAAGTAGCCACGTAACGACTGGCAGTGTGACACCTATTACGTACGTTAACAAGTGGCATCTTCAAAATAAATGAATCGTAGAGATGATGATAGAATGTTAATAACTAAACATGAGAAGTGGACGCGAATGGTTTTTTGGACTTTAAAAAATGACGGAGAGTGCTATAGTTTCATCCTGTACTTCCATTATTAGTGTGTAATACACACTGCGTAATGCGTAATTCACAAATCAACGTGAATAAAAAACCATTGTTGCATCTTGCACTTTTGGTAAGTATTTTTTACGACCAGCTTAGCTGGTCTAGATTGGAAGTATGCAACTCAATCAATGTTGTGTTCGGCCGTGCGTGTTAAATAAATTATTTTAAATGGGAATAATGAAACTTGGGTTTTGCAAATGGTTAATGGCTCGAAGTTAAAGTTCCTTATAAAATTACAATAAATTTAGTACTCAAGTTAGGGTGCCCCTAAGTTATTCTGTAGATATGCCGAATTTAACCAGTATTAATTTACCCGCAAAACTTTTTTGTGGCCGTTGAATGTTATATTTAGCTCAACTCTAACATGATTAACGGTATTAAAGTTTTTATTATTATTGGTTCATATTGTTTATGATACACTGCGATCTTCCTTTAAATTCAAGCCTTTAGATACCGCTACATCAGTTACCTTACATAATCAATTCATTAGAAAATGGTCAAAAACCAGTACTGGGTATGGGTTCAGACTTCAGGGTGCACTTTTAAAATGAATTTTTGCTTGACAACGAGAAATCAATTTTGCTAGAAAGATAAATTTGTCTAATTAATCCCACAACACATGAATCAACATAATTAGACAAATTTATCATCAGCACAATTCTGAACCAATTGTGAATATATATTATGAAACGGGGTTTTCGGCAGTAAGCACATTATGATTTTATGATTAATCGGGCCAGATTAGCCGAGGTTACTATTAATAACTACCACATTGTCTACGACTTTAGTAATTGGTGTAAGTATTTACTTACACAAGTCCTCAAAGCAGGCGTGTTACTGTTATATGGATGGAAACGATATACTGCCAGTCATACCGTTTTTTACTAAATGTTTCAGCTGTTTATAAAATTATTAATACTGAAATATTTTCCTCCCAGGCTAAGTACTAAACTGTAAAATTTCCCCATATAATGTAGCTCTACTTTAGAGTTTCTTTAACGTTTGAAGGCTACTACTGTGCCACACCACCACCACGCTGTTTTGATTAAAGGTGTGTCTAGAAGATTAGGGCGAATGCACTCGTCTAGATTTTGAGTACGTCCATTTTCCGTATACCTGGTTACTTTGGCTACTTGTGTTGTGTTACGCGTAAAGAGCACACTTTGATTGAGCATCGTATAATCTAATCCAACCAAACTAGTAATTTGTTAGTCCCTAATATGTACATTTATATGCTAGCAAAGTTACTAATAACTAATAGTCCAGTTCAGAAAATGTCGCAAAACGAGCTACTCACAAGTAAAAATGCATTGTTTTTGCTCACATTCAGCGAGAAGGAATATGTTTACCACTACGGCCATAATCTCATCAAGTACCTAAATGAAAAAGCTTTCGTTGTTTGCTGCGATAAATGAGTCAAGGCAACATGCTTGTAAAAGAATTTTAGTTTTTATCGTCAGATCATATAAACTTGAAAATTCTACGCCGCACGCATACTATTAAACAAAATGCATGCAAAGTTTTGCCAGCGTCAAACGCGAAAAATCTTTGACCACGACCACCAAAAAACTTAACCGTTTCTTTTATAATCTTCAAATCAAACTCATAAGCATTTTGATAAATGTAGTAAAGTAGGTATATATTTACATCACATATAATTTATTAAAGTCAAAAGTATAGCGCTAAAATTACAAAAGTAAACAAAAACGTGTGCCTGTGATACAATATCTAGCGATTAATAACTGTTCAAAAGTATTTAATAGTATAAAATTTATATTTCCCACTTCTGCATTTATAAAATGAAAGGATTGGGCTTCATAATTTCACTCTAAAGTGGGCGTGAAATTAGGTACTAATTAAGTACACTTACACTATTTCCACATTCTGTAAGAATTCATAAATCACAGACGTCAAGTTTTCCAAAAATACCTTCGTGTTTTTCTTCTCACATAAATTTTCGTAATGAAGGTACTATGGTAATGTCGGTAATGATAATAATGACAATAAATAATCTTATGACCATTATGCCACATTCTACTCTAACCTTGTCGTTAAACGTTAATTTACAATTTACTTAGAAACTGTATTTATGTTCCACTGCTTACATAAAATGTCTAATGGGAACTTTGTATTTTTGTGAGAATTTTCTTCCTGTGCACCCGGCCACTGCGTAATTATAAGATGTGTCACACTATCAAGTTGGCGGTGGGTAATTTAATTACCAGTATATTATTTTGTTAAGTTAACTATTGATAGTAATTAATTTGCATTCTGCTTCCATCTAACTTATGTAACTGCGTCAATCTGATTGACGTACAAGCTGAAAATGACAGTTCACTACAAATTGCTCTAAGCAAGTTCTCTTGTGTTTAATTATAAGTGTTATATGTCAGTAGAGAGATGTGCGTACCTACCCTAGCCTGAAAATCCCGTCTACACAAACAAAATTTGAACGGCCTTACTGCGGAAACCTCTTCCCGTAGCAACGTATCCTAGATTAACAATTAATTAATTAGTTTTGTTATTATAGTACAACCCATAGGAACGTACACTTTTCAGGGTTGATATTTTCACGTATAGGGATGATTATCAAAGTTTATATATTTTACAGCTAAAAATTATTTGAAATTGTTCTATTCTGAGATATTCTAATCGCTTAAAGTTCTTAGCATTACAGTGGCTTATTC
>JAHZNB010006461.1:0-14200 GCA_027744295.1 Callyntrura guangdongensis
ATGCATAAAAAATTTCCCTGCTTTTCGCTTATGGACGTTAACATTACAAACGCCGTCCATTTACGACGAAACGGCATTAAAGCCACACTTTTACTATACTTATTACCAGTTGTAGGCACATAAAAGCAATGAAATAGTTGAGTATTCTACTCATTTTATAGTATATCTAGCCACGTATGAAATAGAAACTTGTTGTGAACTGAGGCAGCTTTCTCTCATCGCCGCCCAAACAAACGCGTCCAGTGTTGGAGGAAATGCCGCCATAACCCATGTTTGATGGAATCCCAGTTTGAAAAAAATCTTGTTGGTCCCCATCCTCTCCACAAAAGTGCGGGTTGACAAACGTATTTAGAAAGTCCATTTCCCCGAGCATCATTGAAAATGTTCGCAACAACGATATTGGAATTGCGGTGAATGCCTTGTGCTGACCCTAGGGATAAAATAGTAAACCAGACGAAAAAAATGGTGGGGTAAATATAGTTTCTCCCACAGCAGCACAAACTACTATACAGATACTTAGAAGTGAAAGCGAGAGAGTAAAAGGTTGACAGGGAAGGGTTGTTAAATTTTTGATAGCAATAGAATTTTTGATATGTCTGCACCGAAAAACAACCAGGAGTAATGCCATTAATGGAGGAATTTGAATATTTTCTATGCTTTCTCACGAACGTGATAGGTACAAGAGGAAGAACCGTACACTCAAAAGATAAAACGTAACGTACATAAACGGTGATAATGTAGTAGTTGTGAGTACCTAGTACCGTGCTCAAGCTTATACGTCAGTGTAAACGTGGTTTATAAGTTCAAAGCATTTTTATAAACTGCCAGTCTTGTGTCATTTCATGTTGACACCACTAGAAAGGGAAAAAGGACGACGTTACATTTAATATCAACGGAGCCAAAACCGCCATTTTCATGTTATCAGTCACACAGGGAGTGGGAGAAATACCACAACACCATTCCAATTCCAATACATGTCTTTTCCAATTTTCTCAAAGATGTCAGATAGCTGTACAAGGCCGTTTCTCGTGAGTAATACTATACCAGCAGCGATAATCTTTGACGCTTATAGAATGTATATATGTAATGGTACATACTTCGAATTGGTAGAAACAAAATAAAAGAGTAATTGAGTAGCACTGTACGTCATATAGAGAATTTTACAAGTTCGTTTAATGCCGTTTCTTTCACTTTCATTTTCGTATTATGTTTTTAAAAGACATTCCAGCGACAAGCGGGACAGTACAAGAAGAATAGTTAGGAGTCATCCTAGATTTTCTCATTTCTTTAATTGAGTTTATATTGAAGTTGATATCATGTACCTACTCAGTTTAGTGCTCTACAAAGGTATTGTCAACATGCCCATGAAAATGGTATGGTGTACGGTGTACGCAAAGCTTTTTAGGTGGAAAAGCATCCGAAACGGGAAGAACAAAATGCACGAATTATCAAAGTAAAAAGCACTTTCGAAATGGATTAAGAGTAGTGTGAAGGGAATGATGAGATAAAGAATTCATCTCTTTTGTGTAAAATCCTATATTCTAACAAAAATATACCTACATCCTTTCGCCTAACAAAAATAGCAACTCAGCAAAGAATTTAGTATGGAACGTCATATTTCACCGGACAGATCATACCTTCCAAGACGTATGTCCACACAGTTACCACAAAAATACATCCAAATACACCATCTACTTCTACTGTTCTACTTTATCAAGATATTATTTTACGAACAAAAATAATCTCAATTTACTCACTCTTTTGTACACAGACTGTCTGACTGTCCATATTATAATGGTACACAAGACGCGTGAATTGTCTTTCTGAGGATTCTATTACACCGGGTAAAATCTTACCACGACATCTTACTTTATTAGCGATTGGTTCTTGCTGGTACACAGGTTTTATTGGCCAGCTATTTTTAATGAAACGGCTGCAGTTGCAAAAAACGAGAAGCGAGAACCACAAAATTTGAGAAAAGATAACCAGAAAATGTCGTGAAGTCTTGTCGTGTGTTCCAGCATAATATAACGGCAGTGCTATACTTACGCACATCTATAATTTTTCTTTACTTTAGCGTAGTATTTTGAACACTCGAACAACTGCCATAATATCATCACTAGGATCCGCTTCTGCGTTGCTGTGCTTGCTTGCTTACAACGCGAATGTACCGTAATATCGTAGCAAGGTAATAATTTTGCTCTTGTACAGGAAAAAGGGAGAGAATATTGGAAAAAGATACGAGGAAAAGGAAAGTAAGAGTGAAGTGGAGTGAGTGAACGAAAGTGTGTGTTGCAGAGGCACATAAATAGAAGAAAAATATGAAAAATTTAGCAGGCACTTCGCCAGAAAAAAAGGAGCCAGTCAGAGACAGAAAGAGCCTTGGGAATATTATACGTAAGTATATGAATATGAATGTATGTATGTGTGAGTGAAAGAGAGAGAGAGAGCAACTTACATCAGATAAAAGGATATAAAAGGCCAGTCCAAACGCGACGATGAGGATGGAAAAGATCATGAGAACTCGAAGAAGTGTATGAAGGATTTCCAGGAACATCACCACGTAGATGCCCACCACGTCAAATCTAAAAGAGATATATAGTAAATAGTAAAGTTAAGGCAAATATATGTAAGTTCGTTCCAGACACAGAGCAAGACGATATTTTTCATATAAATAATGTTGTAATAGAGCAGCGAGCGGAGACACATTAAGTCACCATCATCAAAGAGGATGAAAAATATGCCTTGCGTATTGCTTCCTTGACGGGTACTGTGTGAAGGTTTCGATAATATTGTTTAGACGTAGGGTTATACATGTAGTTATATAAATTACCTATACATTTTGGATTGATAGATGAGGAGAAAATACGAAAATACATGACATGGGATTTTCCAAGAGTAGATGGTTAAACCGAAAAGAAAAGAGAAACGAAATAATAAAGTTAAGCGTATATAGAGAAAATAGTATCTTTCCGATCTGCCTTCAATTTACGGTAGCTCGAATGGCTAACCAAATAAAGTTGGTCGTTTTATATACATGCACGCACATATAATATTCATCCGCCCTTCAGTCTTCGAGTCACTCAAGTTGACTCTTATCGTCATTGGACATTTTCCTTCATACGCTTTTTGAAAAGTATGTTTTATAACTTTTGGCATTGGCGTTTGCTTTTCTGCTCAGCAATAAATTCATGGCTTGGTTTTCCACCACCCCCTGAATGAAAGCATTTTTAAGTAAGAGATGTTGAGGTCAAGATTCAAAGTGTTCGCTAAGAAGGTTTTTTCCCTTTTTTGAAGACATATTTTCATTTTCTTGTGAGCGTGCCTACAAACCGACACCTACAAGTACCCATAGTTTGTGTTCTGTCAAGGATCAAGTTTGTATAAGCTGTCATCATGCATTTGTTCCAGGGTCTGTACCACTCCAACGGTTTTTGCGAAGAGGTTAGAATGAAACACAAACGTAAAAGGCATAACGACGGACGATGAACAAAAAACAGTTAGGATTAATGGGAGAAAGCGAGGCCTTTACTACCACTTACTATTCAAGTGATAAAAATGATGAAATCCAAAAGATGAACGTCAACTCTCTAGAAAATGATTGCTATTATCTCCAGCCATCACTCAAATTAAGTATGAAAAATACCTACAAACCGACACCTACAAGTACCCATAGTTTGTGTTCTGTCAAGGATCAAGTTTGTATAAGCTGTCATCATGCATTTGTTCCAGGGTCTGTACCACTCTAACAGTTTTTGGGAAGAGGTTAGAATGAAACACAAACGTAAAAGGCATGGCATAACGACGGACGATGAACAAAAAACAGTTAGGATTAAAGGGAGAAAGCGAGGCCTTTACTACCACTTACTATTCAAGTGATAAAAATGATGAAAACCAAAAGATGAACGTCAACTCTCTAGAAAATGATTGCTATTATCTCCAGCCATCACTCAAATTAAGTATGAAAAATTCCTTGTGAGAGAATAGATTATTTTTCTGACAGAGCTTGACTAAAATAACACTTAAACTTTATCAAGCCGTATAAATATAAAAACGTGCACTGTGCGAGGTACGATTATATTGTAGTAGCCATTTATCACATCCAATCCCCTCATCTCCTTTATAAAGCACTTTGTCAGAACAATATAAAACCCAAGTTAAACATGTGAGCAAAATGTTTAACAAAAAGCTGTTCCATTTTTTGTCTTTTACCTTTGTAAAAAGAGAAGTAGATAGAACCAACTAAAAAAAGTGGCGAGGGAGGCGCTAGGGTCCGCGTAAAGGGAACAGCCAGGAATGAATTTAGCACCAATCATAAATATACAGGAGATATTCATTGCCCAGAAGACCCTATAAAATGTAAAACACAATTTATTATTTAGCCAACGTAAGTGGGCCTGTCCCGAAGGATTTATAGAGAGGGGCATATGTACTTACCAATTAACTGTATCCATAATATACTTAAATTTGGGTGGATAAAAATGTATGCATTCCTTTAAAATGTTAACAAAAGCAACAACTAGAATAAGAGCTGCTTTCATGTACTCCTGATAAGATCGATCACCATTGTTAGAGAGAAGATGCGTGAATCCGCCACTTGGAAAGTGAAGCCCACTATTACCATCATCTTTGCTGGAA
The DNA here is from genome assembly GCA_027744295.1 of Callyntrura guangdongensis. Classification (NCBI taxonomy): domain Eukaryota; kingdom Metazoa; phylum Arthropoda; class Collembola; order Entomobryomorpha; family Paronellidae; genus Callyntrura; species Callyntrura guangdongensis. The sequence goes on from JAHZNB010006461.1 coordinate 4,639, forward strand.
GATGTACTGCGATTCTGTAAATAAAGGACCATTTAAAAGACCAAATTCGTGTCATTCTGCGAGCACTTTCAATAGATGGTCGGTAACAAATGAAGAATGGCAAATAAAATAAAATCATGATTTGTTCATGTTGGCCATGGCATGCTTCAGCCAGCCATTCACCTGGTGAGCGAGTATCTTGCCACAAAATGCTCAGCCGTTTACAACAGGTCAACCGTCTGCAGCAAATCAAACTGAGCAGAGAAGAGGAGCAAATCGAGAATTCGTGTTATTACTTACCCAGGAGGAGCCATTGATGGATGTTGGTGTTGATGTTGATGATTCCGAAGAGGACGGTTGCGGCGGCTGGTGCTGCTGTTGAGTTGGATGAATAAAGTTGTTAGCACTTCTATTACCACCAACGGTGGTGGTGATGCCACTGGGATTGGTAATGTTACTGCTATTGGAAATGATTCCCAGTAGATCAATCGGTAGTTCCGCTTGACTTCTGTCAAGATAATTCACGTCGCCTCCTGCTGCCGCTGCCAGTGGTCCATGAATAACATTTTCACTACCACCACCAGCAGCACCATCAATTCCGCCTCCTCCTGGTTGATTTCGTTTCAGGTAGCCGGATGCAAACGACGTCAAGATGGCCAGATAGCAAAGGTACAGTACCAAATGGGAGAAATGAATGTACTTCCCGTACGCATTCCATTTCATTTGCAAATATTTTTGGGAGAGATCATGTGAAAGAAGCTCTACTCGACCGTGATATACCATTCCCTGCACAGAAACAAAAGAATGTAACATGAATGACTGAATACAACCCACCACCCAGTTGATAGCAACTTTCACATCACATACCAACAAATGGGGTACCTCTCTCACCATTTTACTTTCTATTTTAACAAAAGAAAAGGAGCAATCGATAAGTCGGCAACATGGTGGCGGAGGTGGTAATGATGACAGTTTTATTTGAGCGTGATAAATGGAAGTCGAACTTCTATTTGCCTTTTTCTCCCCAAAAAGGGAGAACGTAAACGCACGTAAATTTCTCTTTCTACATTTTCAATAAAGTATCGCGCCTGAGGACGTGCAAATATATAAACATGAAAAACATTCACACTGGCTGAAGTTCAAATATAAAATGGATAATTTTCAAAAGGGAAATTGGAAACAATAAAACCGCTTAAGAAATTCCACAGAGTGCTGTTGTGCAAACAGTGATCCTCCCAATTTTTATTCTCCCCCTACTTCTTCATCCTCTCTATCCCATCAAATTTTTCACATAAAAATAATATCCAATAATGTATTCGATGGTTTACTATGAAACTACGCGGACAACGTATGGATGAGTTCTTTATTGTGGCAACAACTGTGCCCTATTGCTTTTCGTATTTTAATCACAGATCAAATAAATATCCCGTCCTTATTGTGTGCCTGCAGTTATAGGTGTTAGTTATACGGAAATATCAGCTGCAGCCCTAGATCCAGTATGACACTTACATTTTAGAACCTTGTTTGTTTATTCAGAGACGATCGCGTTATACAGTCTGACCGAATTGTGCAACTGGTCGTAATAGATAAGAGACAACATCTTGGGAGGATCGTAACTACGTTTTTACAGCTTTCTTCTATTGCCAAGAATGATAGTACTTTCGTTGGGTTTATCGATAAAAAAGGATACTTTAACCATAAAGGGTTATGACAATAACTAAAACTGCAGTTAATGAAGAGAATTCTGAAACGTCACTTTTGTGCTCTGCAACCATACGCACTTTTTATGTTTGGGGAAGTAAGAAAACGTTTTATATTTCGAAAAAGGGGAGAACTACACAGCTCCCCGAAAGGATTCGAATGAACATAATGGTTGTTATCTGAACTTTTTTTATTTCGACTTGAGTTTATTATTACTTCAGTTGAGTTGGTACTATGAAATGTGTTTGAAGTTTGAACGTATAGTTGCAACATTAAAGCTGCTCTTAAAAAACTTAAGTGAGGAGATCCAAGACACAGAACGGTTCGTTTCTGTTTTGTAGTAAGTATCATACATGATCATCATTTTCAAATGTTCAGTTCGCTACACTTCTCCTTATTGTGATCCCTTTGCATAACCTCATAAAATGAGAGCATATACATTTGATATATTCCCTATCTTGCTTCCAGTTGTAGAAGTAGTGAAATGCAAAAATGAGAGCACGTGTATTACAAATATGAACACATAATTTTAGCACGGTGGAAAAGCATAATAAAATAAGAAAAAAGTTTAGAAAAACGTTTATGTTTGAGTTTAGTTTGACAAGAATATCATCAACAACATAAACATTCCCGTTGTAGAAAGCGTTTTGATGGGTGAAAGTCCCAACTCCCATGTATAGTGACAAAACACAACGAAAGTCTGAATGCTGAATGGAAAAAAATAATGTACATAAACTTACGTTGAGAATAGGCAAATGTTTCCTTTCAAATGAGTTTCCTTGAAACTTTTCTTCAACTTTGTCGTTGGGTTTCTGAAGTAATGTTTCTCCCTCGGGTTCAGCCAACGAAAGCCATTCAAAATCGTACTTAATCTAAATAAACATATTATATCACTAAAGAGCAAAAGGCTAAAGGGTAAGTCATGAATTTGCAGCTTTGAGTGATCTCTGACGGAGAAAGTTGAAATGACAGTGAAAGTAACGAAAAGTTCATTCAAAGCTTCAGAACAACAACTGTAGATGTCGTGAACGTGCAAGAAAATACTTACACTGTAGCTCTCACAGTCAGTCTTTGCATCAGATTTGATTATGCATCTGTCCAAAACGGCTGCAACAACTTGCGGCATAGTAGCTACTAAAGCTAACATAATTGAAGGATGCTTCCCAGATGACATTCCAAGTATCTCATTGCCCCTGTAAACAGTTAATTATAAAGTTGAGTAATAATTATTATGATAAAATGAGTTTTTTGTATTGTATTACCGGGTTGGGTGAGTAACCATTGCAAGCGCAACGCCTGAAAACTTGTTTTGAAGAGCAAAATCAATGGCACTGAAACCTTTGTAGTTGCAAGTTAGATTACAGTTCAACGTAAGAAGCAAGTCCACTGCGTCAGGTTGGTTTTCCATGCTGGCTATATGAATTGGGGTGTTCTGAAACGTGATGGTAAAATGCGTTCAACTAATGTAACAAGGTATCGCATACTTAAATATTTAATCAATAATAATTGTTTTTGATTATTTAGCGTGGATCGTTTTATTCTCACTCCATCCTTATCCGTTTGATCGAGAAGCCTGAAAACTTGTTTTGAAGAGCAAAATCAATGGCACTGAAACCTTTGTAGTTGCAAGTTAGATTACAGTTCAACGTAAGAAGCAAGTCCACCGCGTCAGGTTGGTTTTCCATGCTGGCTATATGAATTGGGGTGTTCTGAAACGTAACGGTAAAATGCGTTCAACTAATGTAACAAGGTATCGCACACTTAAGTATTTAATCAATAATAATTGTTTTTGATTATTTAGCGTGGATCGTTTTATTCTCACTCCATCCTTATCCGTTTGATCGAGAAGATGCGAGTGTACATTCAGAATCAACTTCATGGTTTCCCTATGACCATTTCTGTAAAAATATAAGGAAATAATCCTAGAAAATTATTTATTAAAATAAAAATAAATAATCTAATAAAAATTAAAGTTGAGCCTGAGTACTTTGCTGCCAAGTGAGCAGGAGTATTTCCTTTATGATCTCGATGCAGTAAAGCTCCTTTCTTTATTAAAGCTTGTGCAACTCGAACATGTCCTTAGTTCAGGAAGGAATAAAATCATTACATTTAAGTAGAAAGTTAAATCGCAAAATCTATAAAGTAGAAAAGTTGTCACATTAGCAGCTATCATTTGTCGATTCTGTCTTACCAAACATGCTGGCAATATGCAACGGCGTAAGTCCATTCCCATCACCTTCATTGATTACGGAATTGTTTTGCTCCATTTTGAGAACCTTTTGAACGATATTCACCCTACCATATCTAAAAGAAGTACAAAAAGGAGAAATGTAGCAACATTGCAATTATTTCCGGCATAAAATGTGTAAACCTTACCTGCAAGCAATGTGCATAACATTCTCTCCAACATTGTTCTTTGTGATGATGCTAGCTCCCAGACTAATTAACTTCATTGCGTTCTTTATGTGCCCCTCTAAATTGAGTAGTCGATTAGAATGTTACGTTAAATTCACCGTTTGTGAAAGTTTTGCCGTCAACACCGTTAGTTTATTATCTGGCTACTTACGTTTTACGGAATAATGTAGTGAAGTAAATCCGTATTTGTCCTTTTCCTCCAGGATTGGTATAAAGTCAGACTGTAAAAATAAAAACAAGTTGAGTCATTATATGCAAGTGCTTAGGATGAACATTTATTCAAATCGGCATCTTTCAAGGTTAGTACTTAGATACCAACAAATTAGTTGAATGAAGATATTCACTAGACATTTCAAGAATGAAAAAACAACAATAAAAACAATGGGGTAAGTTTAGATAGTTAGTTGTAAGTTTATTTGCTCAGAAATTGCTATACTTTTTTGGCATGTACTCACTCGGTCATTTCTCATTTATAAAGTATAAAGTAAAGTCAAATGAGAAGTAAATGGAAAGATGCAGTCGAGTATTAAACTAAGCTACTTAAATATATTGAAAAATACTTTGTACTGTGTTCAAACTTACACAGAATTCATCATCTAGTATCCTGTCAAGATCTCCTCCATGAATCACAGCAGCGTGAAGGACGTTTCTTGAATCGTTATCCTTGAGGCTGATGTTTGCACCTAAACGAATTAACATTTTCATGGTTCTCCAGCCATTTCGAAAAGCAGCTAGATGGAGAGGAGAGCGACGCTCTTTGTCCAATACGTTTACAGAAGCACCCTACAAACAAAATAACAAACAATTTGGTCTTACATATATTTGTCCTTGAAAACATCCATGCAAAACTTACAGAGGGAGGGATTAGGTAGACATGTAAATTCTAACATTATGGACTACAAAGAATATACATAATTTACAACTTACTTGCTTAACCAGAAATTCCACGAGTTCGTAGTGATCAAACCTAAAAATAATTTTATGTCATGACTTACATGACCATTTTACGACGTGACAAATGGATTGTTGTATTGTTATTTGTTTGGGAACAAGCAGGGCACGGTAGAAACTTACATTGAAGCACAATGAAGGGGTGTCATTCGTTGCATATCGCACGACTTAAGACAAGTCTCCCTTTCTTCCGGTTGTAGCTGATTAAACCATTGCAACATTAATTACAATTAATTAACGTTTACAAGTAATTTTACGAAACTTTAATTGAAATAACTATACCTAATAGATTAAATGATCAAGTAAACAAAGATGTAATAAGTTGACTTTTCACATTAACGGATAATTTTTTAAGCGCAAACTCCTAAAGATTCGATGCATAACTGCAATGAAAGCTACCTACATATGTTTACGCCTCAGTACTTGAATTTAAATTAAATTTTTACCTGAAACATGAGTTTAACAATCTCAATAGCTCCCTGAGAGCATGCCAGGTGAATAGGCGTTGACAGGTCATGTTGTTGAGTAGAAATTTTAGCCCCAGAGCGTAGACACAACTCCACAGCCTAAAACACAGATCAGTAAAATATAATTAATAAATAATAATGATCAGTGCGCAATAAGTTGTTTGTACATGTTTACAAAAGCACATCGACATTCTAATTACGATTGAATAATATTAATGCCCGACATTAGGTATCATAGCTTTAAATGGTGACGTCGGACGCGATTTCTTGGGTGCTACACCAGATGAAACTGCTCCAACAATATGTGTCACTGGTGAAAGTGATGACGACGTCGCAGGTAACACTGTTATGCACTGCCTGTCATCCTCAGAGCTTGTATGCTGAGAAGTTGATGAGACAAGTGTCTTCAGAATCAAAGGTACACTCTCGTACTGCATATTGTATGTGTAGTGCACAGTGCACTTCGAACGACCCACACTGTATATTATCTACTATTTCACTCAAAATATACGCATCATCAAAACCTTAAACTGAACTTTTTCCGTGGTCGATTATTTCTAACTTGTTTTCTCGTTTAGAACTCAAGAGAAACTAAAGTATAAAATCCATCGGAGCCCCAAGCTCACTCTGCTTTTGGTTTTGTCTTGGATTTGTTTTAGACAAAAGTGGAATAGTTCCTATGTAAAATTGAGAAACTGCTTCTTTTAACTGGAAACGAGAATGCGTATTAGCTTTGGCATCCGAGATGGCTAGCTTGAAAGTTATATTCAGAAACATTCAACCGTGTAAATAATCGGTGAACGACCGGTGACAAGCAGTAAAACAAGTGGATCCTTCTATTATTCCTTATACACTTGCCGAAGAAGTACACTTTCCTGCAAAACTTTTAACTGCGCAGTTTGAACACGGGAGCTCTGCTTATTCAATACAGTCTTACAGGTTTTATGAACTATTTGCCCCATATGGAGATAGTATTATTAAGTGATTTACTCAACCATAATACCAGATCTACGAGTAGACAAAAGACAATATTCACTCACGTTGTATAACACCACGTAACGTAAATTCAGACAAAATTCCGGATGTGATGATCAAGTGAAGGAGAGTAGCGAAATGACAAGAAAATTAAGGGAGGCCGATTTCCGTCAAGAGAGCCTTATTAGCTTACCCTTTCTGATTTAATATTTTTTTGCAAAATACAAGCGGAATAACAGTATTGGCGTACGTAATACGTAACGTTTTTATTTCTTGACATATGTAAGCTTTGCATAACTTAAGTCTGCAACAGATTGTGCAATGTATCTACATGGTAGTACATCCAGGTCACATCGTTGCACATGCAGGAAGCATATTTCCCCGATACGGATCAAGAAATTGTAGGTGTATAACGTGAACACAGCCAATTACAANACATGGTAGTACATCCAGGTCACATCGTTGCACATGCAGGAAGCATATTCCCCGATACGGATCAAGAAATTGTAGGTGTATAACGTGAACACAGCCAATTACAAATTGAACTGTTACCAAAGATTGCAAATTATGAATTTATAACTATGGACTTCTTGAAAGACAATAGATGTGGATCTGGTATGGCATGATTACAAAATCCAGAGAATACAAAACGCAATGAGAGAAAGCAATTTTTACCTTTAGCAATATCAAATTTCATAACAACTTGTGCAATAAGTGTAATTGGCGGAAGAGTTCTCAAACATACTAATTAAAATTTGATTATAGAGCCGTCAAACTAACAGATGTGTATACATAGGTGGCTCTTAATACAATAGCCCTTTTCATTATGTGCGACATTACTTGTCTAATTGTAGGTATATTTGAAGCTTTGCTTCACACCAGCGCGAAGTTACTAGTCACGAGGATAGCTTCGTGTTTCTTTCAAATCAATGGAAATATAAATCTATGCATGTGCTCTGGCTTAAATACATGAAGTTAGTAAAACAATCCACCCTCGTCCCACACCAACTCTGGCTTGATTCTGGATAATTGTCATATGTTTATAGTTTAATAATTAATAATTACCTAGTCAAGTTGTTTGCGGTTCTATTTATACTTTTGTGAAATGAGTGTGTATACCTATTGAAAAAACCAGGGTGGCAATAATAATTAAGAGTAGGATTCAACGTATGTTACGCAGTTGTTGTTACGTTAACTTTCACCGTGCCTGTGACAAAGGAGGTTATTTACAATACACATAAAATTGTGTGAATGAGCAACACGTCGTAAAACATGTTATTTTCAACTCATATGTGCTATAGGATTCAACAAGATAGAGAAAACGAGAACAGAAGCACAGTAAAACTAATTACAGCGTGTAATGTTACAGCTACAACGCGTTTTATTGTAGTTCCATTATGTTCATTGTTCATCACATCGAGTTGTCTTGTTCGTGTTCTTAAAGTCAAAAGAGGACTTCTAAGGAAAAATTCTAAGTAAGTTTTTCGTAACAGGTATAGACATTAGATAAGAAGAAAGTAAACTGTCATAAAAATGTAGCACGCAATTATTGTTAATGCATTAATCGGACTACCTCAGTTAGGTCTGTTTTCATGATGGTAATACTACCAAAATAACAGCTTTTATGTCCCGTCAACAACTTACTTGCTGTCGTTGTCTTCATGTTACAGTATATTGACTGCGTTGCATGTATTCCAACAACTACCACCCTTGATAAAATTCAAGATTGTGAAAAAAGCAGGAAATGTCATCTGTAATTTTCGTAAACACATCACATTTATCCTAATTACTAATTACCCATGTCAGCGAACTACAACTAGCACAAATGACTGCAGCTCTGTTGACAACAAATACTTGCAGAAGCTACAGCAAAATGAGAAAGTTAACTTTTTTAACAATAAAACATCTAGCCATAAAACTCAAATCTTTCGTTAGATGAGCCCAAATTGAAAAAAGAATGGAAATAGTGTCAAGAAAAATAGAAGACGAAAAGCTGTTGATTGAAAGAGATTACAGAGTAGCAGCCGCATACCTAACTATAAAATATAATACCACTTGTGTTACACAAGAAGATAGATATAGAAATAAACGAAACAAATAAAGTATATCAGAAATACTTTCTCCTTATGCAGGCATATATGTAGTTCGTAGAAATGTGTTTGTCCGTATTTCATAAACAAGTGCACTTTCATTTTTGCCAATAATACACGTGTAAACTCAAGAACAGTACAGTTGACTGATTCAGCAAAGAAAATGAAGTTGGAATCCAAACAGACAGCCAGTGTATACGAAAAGCGCCAACTGCTAGATAGAAGTATGGTTTGAAACATAGTAAATAATTCCATTTCAGAATTTTATGAGCAAAAATAGATTCGCCATAGTCAGAACGAGATCAAAGATACTAGGAACGCGCACTAAAGTAATGAGAGATACGTGTCGTTACATTCATGCATACAATAAAATGAAATCATTCTGGCCAACAAATAGGGACATGTATGTATGTTACGTATAAAAGAATAGAGTATTACGTTAAGCAAACAATGGTGTCTACGTTGAGCTTAAAAGAATAAAAATACATTATACCGTGTAGACGCGAAAATTACTGCTTTATAGAGAAATGACAGGACAAGAAAATGAAGAAAGCGGAAAAACATTGTGCTTGGCGCTCTAGGAGAAATTTGAAGCTTTCATCTGCAGGATTGAAGTTGACTACAATTTTTGAATCGAATCATGCTCATGTTCTCACATCTCGCCTTGCAATTTATCGTTTTCTGGGTCTTTGCATTCACTTGGTGAATTCAGAGAAAATGTGGTTTGATGAAGAAATGCCTATGAAAAGTGTCATTTTGCCTTTTACATAATGTATGCTTATGTATATATGTAACTATGTGTTTGTAAAGTTTTTCCGTCGAAAGGACATGTTATTTGAGATTTGAACTCGTCCTGGTTTTTTATGCATTTGTAATGGTAAATTTTTTTTTAAAGAAAATGTAAAAACCAGTTCGACAACACTAACACTTACCTTAATGTCCCCTCCGTGAACTGCAGAATGAAGAGGAACATTTCCTTCAGCA
>JAHZNB010006462.1:0-18756 GCA_027744295.1 Callyntrura guangdongensis
AGGAAGCACCGAAGGTTCATAGTGAAATGTCATTCCGTTTCCATATATAATATTCAACAACGTGCAAAAGCATCATATCATATGCGACGAAACGTTGTATTTGTTTTGTTTTTGTTATTCCAGGAATCTCCTGGAGAAACTGGAGACAAATCCATCCACCTGACTGTTTTCGATCGTGGACATGAAGCAGAAAAGATAGTTGACGCAATAAATGTGAAAGGAGTACACATGTTCCTAATGAGGTGGAAGGGTGAAGAGGAGACAAGTCTCGTACCGGCATCATTTGCTAACGTTCATTGCCAGCATGTGGTTATTGCCTTCTACGAAGAACGTTTCCTTTGGCATTGTGGTGGGGAGGACGAGTTTGTGAATGTTGACGAGGAGGAACTAACTTCAGCCCAATTGGTCTTTCAAAACGAACTGGTAAATTTCAAAACAGTGTAAGCTTTTTATTTAGCTGTGCTGATGCTGATGGTAACATGCTCCCTAATTTTTCACAGTTGCTCGATAAAATTCTTGAATTCGCCATGGACGATGACGATGTAGGGCGGCAGATGAAAACGGCAAAGCGGTGTAAACTTGTAGGGCGCTTGTGGCGGGAGAGGGTGAACGCTACTGTCCAGAGGCGTCCGGAAATTTTTCACGTGACATTGGATTTATCTCGTCAAGCTTATGAGGCGGGGAAATTTGTTAGCACTTTTGGTGGCACTGCAGCAAGTAGAATCTTGCCATTTTCTCTGAATTGTTTCTTTCCCTCGGAATCTGCATCCGCTGAACGTACTTACAACAACCTTCTGAACTGTATGGCAGAGTGTGGAGCTGGTTTAGTAACTTTAAATATAGGCGTGGTTGCCAGTGAAGCCCCAATTGATACTTCACCAGTTTTATCACCGTTTGAATCTGTACCTCTGAGGCTACCGGAATTGGAAAGTGTATGGATTAAAATATCTACCAAGGATGAAATCGCGTACAAACAAGTAAAACTCCTTCAAAAGGTTCTGCCCGCCACTAAATGCTTGGATCAATTCTCAGTTTTCATTGAAGAACAACAAGAACATACTCTGTCGGCCATTTTGGACAATTTGGAGCTTCCTCCCACACTCACAACAATAAGTTTTGCAATGGGATCCAGTCTCTTAGCCCAACTTTTGTTAAGAAATTTACTGCCTCACTTGACTGCTCTAACGATGAATATGAGTTTAGAATCGATCAATGCCCACGATATTGTGCGAGTTTTGGAAAAGTTCCGTCACCAGTTAAAACAAATGGAAGTTTATGTTGAAAAATTGAGTAGCAGTCCAGAAAAATTCGTCATTCCTCCAGTGATGCAGTCGCTCGAGGATTTAAAATACGTAGTTTTAGAAGATGGGTTTTCGTTTTCAGTTCCACATTCCACCACTTTCGAAAAACGCTTTCCTGCAATGAAAAAAGGTTTCTTTGTGCATACCAAGTTACGAAGTGATGCGCAAGTGGTTCGACAACGCCAAGTTCTTGTTGGTTGAGGATGCAAGTTTTGCGTTGTACATTGACGAGGATGACATGGAGCGACGGGACTCCCAACTAGTGCTGCAGATGCAGCGAATGAGGCAGGCTTTCCCCAATGTCGTCAAGTTGAAGGTGACGACCGACTTTACAACACAACTTTCTCACATTAAATATATCTTCCAGGAAATGAGGCAACTACTAGAACTGGAAATTAATGTTTGTACTTGTCCGGATGATATGGAGTTGAATTATTTTGACTCATTATTCCTGGGAGTAAGCATTGAGGAGGCATCAACACTGGCCGCTCAAAGAAAACAGTGGCAGACCGTGACACGTGAAAACATGCCAGGTATGTCATCTCTGCAAATAGTTATTTACAACGATGTGGGAGAGAGAAACATGATGCGTTAAATCCGGGTTTTGATTTCTTTGATAGCCTTGCGTAAACTGGAATTTGATGTAAAAACTGTGCACGGTGATGAATTAGTTTCCGACTTGGGTTGGAATTTTGAACACGAAGACTAACTTATCGCCTGACTAAAAGTCGTAAAGAATGTGTTTTTGTTTTAAGCTTCTCCAGTCTGGCTTTGTAGCAATGGCCAAGGGTGCACGAGCGACTAACTAGTTAAAAATTAAATTTTTGTCCCACTTTGGTATATTTTTAGAATGGCTGATGTAGTTCGTGTTATTTATATTTTTCAACTAATTTTAAAAAATACGAGTTCTAGCAGAAGCAGTGGTACAAATACATCCACTGTTTAAAATAAGTGAATAATTTGCTCCATGAAATGTACTATTACATGTCAATCGAGTTTATTGGCAAAATACAAATCACATTGTATTTTACATTCTGCATTGTATTTCTCAATTTACCTCCTCCTGAATAAAAGAATAAAAACTATTGGATTAGTCATACGTGAGTCAATAAGTCGGCTATTTAAATGTTCACCGATAACTTTTAAGTCCTTTGTGTGCTCCACAAATGACAACGAAAGCAAAAAACTAATGGAAATGTGCCCGCCACACTTCCAAAATTCGCTACGTCGCTAGGCGTACATAGTTGATCAGTGACATTGTCACAAGTTCGTGCAATCACTATTCATTTTGTAAATAGGCCGTGAATCCCACTTCCCCCATTTGATAAGCATCTCAAAGAAAAAAGATGAAAGATAATCATGAAGGTACTGTCCAATGCATTTCTCCCACCAAAGACCGACGCTGCAAACTGCCCATCCAGTAAAGTCCCCAAGGATATTTAATGGAGGAGTTAGTATCGAGGGCAATTTGTCCTGCGGGGAGTTAGAGCTGAGGGGAACCATGGGTAAGGGATACTATGGGAAGATTGACCCAGTTAGTATCGAGGGCAATTTGTCCTGCGGGGAGTTAGAGCTGAGGGGAACCATGGGTAAGGGATACTATGGGAAGATTGACCTAGCATGCTAGCATGATGTTTTGCCACGCATAACCTCGTTTGGAATTGGAAAAATTAAGACTGATGTAAACAAAATGCAAATATTAAATAATTTGTCAACACCGGATTTACTGTGTTTTGTTTTCTAATTAAGAAAATAGGTGAACAAGGTACTTAAATATTGCTGTTTATATAATTTGAAACCACGCTTACATATAAAACTTAAAATTTTATGAAACCTTTGGATGCTCCAGGTAGTTTTGGTAAGTAGGCCATATTGTGTTCCTGTACAGGGTGCCCCTAATAATAATGTCTAAATATAAAAATGTCTTACGAGAAAATGTCCAGGTCTAAATGTAAAAAGGAAAAAATGTCATTTTCTATCATTTTGTGATTCTTAATATATGTAACTTTCCACAATATTAATTTACTTGAAAAGATCTTTCGAATGGTAAACGTTTCATGTGAATCCCAAAACTCTGGGCTCAAAGCCACCTCTTCAAAATTCAACTTACAATTAGTCTTTAGATTTATTTCATTTCCCGCAATCTGCCTTGCTTTTTTGTGACTTTGAATCAAATTTGGATTTAAAGTGTTATGAATTTTGTATGAATTGATGGATTTTTAATAACTTTTATCTAGACTGCCAAAGACAACGATATTGCCCAAGCATCTTCTGGCAAGAACTGACAATACGTTGTTTGCATTTTTGTTGCATGTTACAAACTGAATACATTGCTATAGTCTTATTCAATAACAGGCGTTATTTTATCCACAAAACGACAAAAATAAAAAAACACTACTTCAAACGTTAAGAAGAGTTTCCACGACCGCGGTCGGTTACCCAGGGTTTTGTTTTTCATTTTTGTCGTTTCGTGGAAAAAGAACGCCTGTTATTGACATAACATGGATAATCCACGAAACAAATTATTGTTGCGGAAGCTCAGGTATTCCAACCGACTAACTGACGAACGCACCTAAACTCCAAATAAGTTTTATAGATATGAAGAACTTTGAAGCTTTATTTTACAGCGGATTAATAAACTTTCTGGCATGTTGTTCTGTGACCAAATTAGACTAGTCATGGAAAATTCACGTGGTCACAGTCCTATCTTTATCATTTATTTTATCTAATTAATACGCAGTTAGATACAAGTAAACTTCTATCATTAAAATTTTATGAAATGTTTTAAAGAACAATAAATTCTTAAGACATTCTGTTTTCAAACAGACAATTTTTTATGAACATTTAACTCTAGGATATTTTCCATTACGGCGTTCTTTCACAAAACCGTTACTTGTAACTCTTCATAAGGCAATTCTGTGGTACACAAATTCACTGTCTTGTGATTGAAATTGTTCAATCCACGTAGTAGCATAAAAACATACACACTGTGACACAGGAACTAACTAACGAAGGTAACAGTTTACTCAAGCGGTTTAGTTCAGGAAACAGTTTAATATTTTGTTTAGAATTTCAAAAAATAGAAATTGAGTTTTCTAATACACGATTTTAGTCTGATAGCTGCTTTCTAACCTGGCAAACCGCTACAAAACACGACAGTATACGTATACATTAATATATTAACGCTTTAATTACTTCAAAAAATAAACGAGCTATTTTATACAACAAATAATATTTTTGACGCGTCATTTTATTGTGTAACCCTGTGAAAACTCTTGAGCTATTCTCTTTAGATTTCAGCCATTAAAATGGCAATAGGCACTTTTGTACTTTTTGGATTACTCACTGCATTTCTTGTTCTTACTTACTCGGCAACATCCCAAACAACAGACTACGCTACATTTCCATTTATTCATATATATAAAAAATTTGATCCGCTGAATATGTTTCCTTAATTTAAGTAGAAAGCTACTCGTTTTCCTGTAAGATACCTGGGACCAAACTGTATGCTGACTGATGTGTACTACGAAATTCGTTTAGTGAGTCCTGAATTTGCTGGTTGGCCTTTGACATACTTCTCACCAACAGACAAACTCAATGGCATGGTGGCAGTTGACCCGTCGAAAAACGAAACTTTGATGAGAGATGGTCAAACACCCGCTGCTCTGCATTGGAAGTATGTGGAAACTGAAATGCCAGCATGGTACTATCTACAAAACAAAAATCACCCTGACAAGTACATCACTTGGGGTAAGGAAGCGGGCGACAATTTTGCTTACTCCGGATGGCGATTGGTGCTTGACCCAAACTTTGCGGAAGAACATTACAACCCAATGGACTTCTTTGTCCGACCGAAAGGAGTGAATCTTCGTCAACATCAGCTAAAATTTAAAAACAGGCCCATTGCTGTCGTTACTTGGAGTGAATTTAAGTGGGTCGACAAAAATGTACCAATTCAATTAGATTTGAGAGACAAACAAGGGCTAAGAATGTACGAACCAACCAGCAAACAGGGTTTTGAATTCTCTTTATTCGAGTTCCGAGAAGTCAAGGAAAGTAAGAAACTAACTTCGTCAACTGGCTGGGTGGATACGTTTTCGTGGCCAGTTGTCACTTTCCTTTTTTGTGTGGTAAGATCTCTTGAAGGGATACTGACAATTTTTTGATAAGGCATCCATTTTGTTATTTTTGTCTATCTCTATCCTGAAATTACACATAAATGAAGGTGAAATGCATTGGATTTACCAATATGTTAAATTAAGTAATGGTTAATTGAGTTTAAATTGCAATTGCACCGTGAAAAAGTACCCAAATATGACATATGCCGCATTAAATTTTAGCGCTATCTCTTGTGACGCGCTTTGCACCACACTTTGCTTGACCTTCTGTATACGTAGACAAAATCTTGACCCGGGTCAAAGGTCATGTTGACGTATTTCTGGTATATTTAGGGCGATTTGCATCAACCTTGGTATATACATAGCATATGGTATCCCTAAAAGTGCACGAAGCTTGACGCCATGGATCAACAGAATTAGGGTCAAAGGTCATAGTATAACTGTATCTCCTATGACTTTTTCTATAAGTTACAATAGCTTTATCTTATAGCTCAATAAAATAAGTGTCAAAGGTATGGTATCTCTGATATTTATAGAACGATTCGCATCACAGTTTGTGTACCGGTAGCCTATAACTTAATAAGTGGACAAAAGTTTGACCTATTAGCTCAACGGGATCAGAGTCAAAGGTCATATAAGTGCATTTCTGTACCAATATTTTTATTGAGGTAAGCAATAGCCTGCCCTAAAAGTGTCTTTATCACTCCAATAAATGCATGCTACTTTACCATGTCCTGAACTTCATGGTTTAATATGTGGACAATTGCATATTTATTATGACAGTTTTAGTTTATTTTCGTAACTGACCATCTATCATCTATTCTATGATAAACGATACGATTTGCTTGCTAATAATTTTATTGAAATTCAGCATATTATGATTTAACATTGAAAAATGAAATTGGAACAATGAACATGATATTATTAAAGTTTTAGAAGAGTTTGGCTACCTAATACTTAATATGGGGGAAATCAATTTTCGCCTTTTGGAGTTCAGCTTCCGCCGCAGCATCCCACTTAAACGCAATCACCGCTTGGGGCTTTAAATCCCTTCCAGCTGCTCCGCTGAAAAAGTGAACGTGCTCTCCTAATGTTATGGTTCTACCATCGTATTGCCAGCCATTTGCATTTCTCGGAAAATAGAAGGACAAAAGGGTGAAATAGTTGTTGAGCACCCAAGCTCCACCACTTTGGCTGTAAATAGGATAAAACCAATCTCTAAACCAGTATGTATTTGGTCTCGGAAAGTTCTCCCAGTTGGTTATCATCCCGCGGTAAGCCCGATCCCGTTCCGTAAACATCCCCAGAGCGTTGTAAACATCATAGATAAATATTTGAGCCCATTTGCTGTCTCCCCAAAGTTGATATGAAGGGGACCAATACATTCCTTTCGAGGCGCCCTCAACAATGTGGGAAATTTCGTGAGTTACGACATCCAGCTCAGTTCCTGTCAGAGGTTTTGAACCACCCGTCGCGACCGCCTTGTACCACGTCAATTAGATTTCTGCAGTCACTATCGAGGTCGAAATAGTTTTGAATAGAACTAAATCCATACCCAGGAATACCACCAACGTTGGCGTGGAAAAAGGCCGAGAGGCGTCCCCCTTCTGGTCCAAAATCTCCATATGTGCGCTTGACGTACGTCCACACCTTTTTGATGTAATTTTTATGATTTTCAACTGCAGTTCTTTGGACGTCATTGTTGTAGTAAATGGCAATGTCCCCATCCTCTGCCACTTTTAACATGGGTTGCGAGTGACCAAGCCATTTCTCCTGTACCGCAGCTGGAAACGGAGCCGAATAATTTCCACATGGGCTTACAGATGTCAGTTGATTATCATAGTTGGCTGGAAGCGAGGCTAAATCAAAGGCAGATATTATACTTCGACCCCGACAACAACGATCTATGTAGAATTGGACACATCCGGTCGTCCTGTAAGAGGATACAATGTTATCGAAGTCGGCTAAATTGGTGCATCGATTCACCGTTACTTGTTTGTACCTTGCGCCTAAAAAAAATTGGTCAATTAATTGGCTGTACTGTGGTTGTGATGCCGTTTTACCTTGAAAGTTGGCTTGATCAAACAGTGTTACTGTGATCGACTGACCATATGTCACACTCCAAGAAAGGAACGTTGTTGATGCCACCACCCAAAAGTGGAAAAGTATTTGGCTTTGCTTTCCCATGATAGTACAAGTACTATTGTATTAAATTATATATTTTAAAAGAATTATTTCAAAGTTTTTTTGCGAGCTTGTATTTTACTTTATGAAATCAGGGAAGCTAACAGACAACTGTTGCTTGAGAGACCTGCTGCATCTGATTTTATATGTATCTGTGTTTGTTATTGACTTTGTGTATGAATTTCCACCGACTTTATTCCGCGAAATACTCACTTACTTGCAATTTGCTCAATTTTATGAAATTCAAACTATGACATAATGCTTCTTCGGCAACACAAATGCGTATATTATTAAAATTAAATTATTATTGTTATTATTAAATGTTATTTTCAACGCAATCATAAACTTCATTCAATTTCCAGTAATTCTTCATTACTTTATTACACTTGTTTGTATAATAAAAATAACATCGAACATTTAATGATTGGCAAATATTTGCAAAAAGTATAAGTACATTGAAGCAATATTGTCAATGCCAATGCCGAAAATTTGCTGCTGTCCGTTTTTATTTCCGATTTACTGGGAAAGCAAAATTGATAGTAAACAAAACACTACTAAATCTCGTCGCACTAAAGTAGATAAACATCCAGGAAAGTTGTTGATCTGTGATTCCACGCCGTAAACAATCGTACTTTTACCAAGAAGCGTGATCAAATCATCAATTTCGAAGTCAACATTAATAGTATAAGTACTAATCAAATTAGTCGGCTTTCCTAAGAATCAAATATGAACAAAGACTTGTCGGTGTGATAATATATAATAGAAGTTGCCTGTTTAAATCTGAAGTAGCAAAGTTTTTGTTATTGCCGAATTTCGTGATCAAGCGGTAAATATTTGGTGACCACCTAACCAGGGAAAGTTCCAAGGTGGCACCGTCAGTTTAAAAAGCTAAACATGTGTTTCTGTAGTATTTGATACGTAGAAAAACGCGACGGCTTTCATATTTGGTCTGAACCCTAAACTTTTGCCAGTTTAACGGTTATATGAAACGACACCAGGCCTTGTGAACATGTTTAAACTGCAATAAGGCCACAAAGTGAATTGAATAAGATGTGGAAAGTGAACCTAAGATTTCAAAGGTTATATTTCAGTTCTTTAAAACTGATATTTCACCTTCTACAAATTGTGACCAATAAAGGTTATTGTCCCTTGAATCTGGAACATCATTCAAAGCAAAACTTTCAGCTTTCGCTTATGATGAAGATTGAGTTTCTATGTTAAAAAGATTTTGTTATAATTTTTGCTTTACGTTGATGTCAGAACCACATTTGCATATAAATTGTGTCAAAATAATGACAGTGGTTTAAAGTTAGCTGTGGAATTTTTTAAATTTATAAGTAGGTTTCATTGTTGACAATGTTTGTCTGTCCCCATGATATATTTTTACAGAGAAGGTAAAATGTCTATCTAATTCTTTATAAAAACAGAAATAAAACCTTATTCATGAATTCTATTCACTTACTACAGCTTCACTTTGTAGCTTAATCGCAGTTTAGTCAATTATGCTGTGCACTGCTGCATAGTGGCGGTTAATATAACAGAGAGAAAGGTTAGACAAAAAATAAAAGCGTTTTTCTACGTGTCAAATAGTACTAAAAACGCATGTGTCGCTTTTTAAATTGAAGGTGTCACATTGGAACCCTCCCTGGTTAGATGGTAAACAAATAGTTACCGCTTGAGCACGATATCCGGCAATAATAAAAACTTTGCTACGTCAGATACAAACAGGCGATTTTAAAAGTATAGTATTACACAAACATATCTCTGCGCAAATTTGATTCTACGAAACGCCGACTAATCTGATTAGTAGTACTTTTATTGAAGTTGAGTTCGAAATTGATGATTTGATCATGCTTCTTGAGAAAACTACGATTTTTACGGCATTATATGACAGAAAAACAACAACAGAAATTTAAAAGTGTTTTGTATACTCTTAATTTTGTCTTCATAGTAAGTCAGAAATAAAAACGGACAACAACAGCTTTTCGGCTAAGGACACTCACAATGTTGCAAGAATGTGCTGATAATTTTTGCAAATATTTGGCAATTTTAAAATGTTTTTTTTATTTCTTATTATAGAAAAAAGGGCTATCAAATTTATGATTGGTCCTGAAAATAATACTTTAATGAATATAATATACACTTTTGTGTTGCCAAACTAGCATTATGACATATATTTGAATTTCATGACATTGTGATTCATTTCATTTGTCCGTTTAATTCAATTGGCAAAATGATAATACCTAAATAAGCCGGACAACAAATATCGTGAATATAGAACATTGTTTTGTGAATTTTTCCGTCATTAAATTCAATATAAAACAAATTCAACATAAGTGCAGTTTTAATTAGACTTATGTTGGTGTAATTACTGTGTATAAAGGATGTTTACAATAAAGGTGTGCGGAAAGCTACTGCGCAGTGTTATGGCGTTATGCTGTCGTTCAATTTTAAAAAAACTATTTATGAGGTATAATTATTGTAAGAAATTTAATTACAAACTTTATATCAGTAATGACATTTTATTGCTATATAGTATTTATTTATTCTCGGAATTTTTTTCAGGTTTGTGGCCTTACTGCTTACATGTTAGCACAAGCCACTCGGTCACATGATTAGGAATTCATATCAAATTTGAAATTTGCTTGAAACTCATAAGCATTATAGACTAAAGACCTCAGGAAACTTCCGAGAATGAATAAATAAATAAAACTTTGAATGTTATTGAAGTACGCTAAGCCGGAATACTTTTTTAGTAATCGATTCGCGAAAATTCGGTTTAAAACGAATGCCAGCGACTAGGGACCTAATTTACTAGAAAAAATTGTTATGCTACCAGGTGGCGCTTAATTAACAGTATGATATATGCTGTAGCTCTAACTGTTAGCAGTAGTTTTGCAAAAGTTCTGCTGAAACATTTTCCAGGAACCAAAATTATATATTTCATTGTAATATTACTGTGAGGTAACGATGAGTATCACAAAAATTGTGCGAATCATAAATTCGATGAAATAAATTTTCATTCCGAAAGACGAAGCATCATGGGAATGGAAGATTTTGCTTCTTCTCTAGAGAAAAAACGTTAGTTCTGAAGCGTTTTTCTTCTGTTGGGACAACGGTAACCAAGAAAAAAATATGTATGTATACGGTTTCAAACCTTCTCTTTTGGATGGTGAAGTCAGTTTTTGGTTATTAGTGCCACATTCTTACATACTTAGTTCGGATGATAGTGGATCTCACCACGTTGCAGAGTAGTATTAGTAGGTATAAAGTATAGTAGTGGGTAAATGGATGAGCCACGGCACGCCACGTGACACTCCGAGGAAATTTATATACGCCTTTACGTAAATAAAAATTAGAAGTACTTCATAATACATATACAGTAGATGAATCTGAGCAGATAAGACTTTGTGACCGCTTAAAACATTTAATTTTTTGGTAAATATCACTACCACTTCCCAAACATATTGTCCACATACCATATTAAATACAATAGCTCATAAAACTCAGCCGTACTATAAAATGTAAGATAGCATGATAGCGTGTTTATTCATTATGATGAAAACTTGAACCTAATGTAACGCGTAGTAGTATGATTGTGTACGTCAATATTACAAAGTACAACAGCAGAGGCTTGTGTGTAGATAGAATGAGTAATACTGGAATATCCCTGTGGCTGTGTAGTTTTTCTTGGTTAAAGCTCTGACCTTGCATACACACAATTATATAATATGTACATATGTATTTTAATGGTCAGCATAATATGTGGGACATTTTAAGTTTTATTACAAGTTCAAACTATTGACCAGCTACTGCATTTATTTGCACAAATACTTTTGTGGTCCAGAGTTGTTGGGAACGTACTTGTTGATGTAAAAAGTAAACGTAGCAAATATTCATGCATAAACTCACACTTTATTTTGTTGTCATCAATTCTTTTTATATTTGTAAACAATTATCCAAATTAAATACATAATAAACCGCTGCTTAATCGCTCTATAGAGACGCCGACGAACGTTTTGTATTAACACATACTGATTGATTTGCTAAAGACTTGATATTCTGGCTTGTCAATTGACCAGGTATCGCTATGTAAAACTTGAGCTAATTTGGATAAAGTTTAATTTGTGACCCCCCAAATAACCTCCTGGGGGTCAACAAAATTTGCTGAAATTACACTTCAGAGTGCCCTAAACCTAAGGCACCTGTGTGCCAAATTTGAGCTAAGTCGACTGAAGCATCGGGCCTGTATAGTGATGACAGACGGACGGACAGACAGACAACTACGGTGATCTCAATACTCCATTGATATCTAGATTTTATCGGCGTAATAAGCAAAAAAGATGACACGTACATAATTTAAACACGTAACATGAACAAAACGTTTAACAAGACTTGAAAATAAAGTTTAACATAATTTCAAAAATTTACTTCAAAATTCTTAGGAGGATTTCGATACGTTAGTCTGACCTTGCGCAGCTCCTGGTGGAACCCTCCACCAATCCAGCAGTGGCTTATCATATGAACATAATTTAAAGCACAAGGGCTGAGCTATTTGGAAAATGGTAATTTTAAGGGCAAGAGAGTAGGTGAAATAATCATGGCTCAAGTTCAATTAATTTGTAGTTTGTAAAAACTAATTATTGTTTTAAGCATTGTTGTCAATTAGGTAATTGTTAAATAAAAAAGTATTAAAAGTTAAAGAAGTTAGAAAACTATCCTTAATGGTTTATCATCAAAATGATTTTCGGTAATGTAGCTTGTTTATTTATTAGTTTTGTGAGAAAT
This sequence comes from Callyntrura guangdongensis, assembly GCA_027744295.1. Classification (NCBI taxonomy): domain Eukaryota; kingdom Metazoa; phylum Arthropoda; class Collembola; order Entomobryomorpha; family Paronellidae; genus Callyntrura; species Callyntrura guangdongensis. The sequence goes on from JAHZNB010006462.1 coordinate 12,392, forward strand.
TTGGGTACTATTAAATTGAAATAAGCCATTTGTTAAAAAGCTTAGTAATTGGTTAAACATGTTGTTCAAAACCAATTTAGTATCATCAGTATGTATTACCTATTGGATTTTGTCTAAGTTTTTTGGTTAGTATATTTATTCTATATTTGCGGAAATATTAAGCATTTATTTAATCAATAGTATTTATATACAGTTAGTTTTATTAGTGGTATTCTCTACAAGAGAAGTACACTATTATCAACAATATTAACAGGAATTGTACAAACATTCAATAATTGTTTAATAGTTATTCCTAAACATTAACACTATTTCGGTTATGCATAAAAGGAACATGCTAAAATTTACAGCTTTTTTAAATTTGTAGGTTTAACGTCTTGTAATCCAATTTATAAAAACTTTCTTAAATGTATTTCTATTTGTATTTTAGGAAATTATATTTAAGTTTACTCAAAAAATTGCTTCAAGGTTATCAAGATACTCACCAAATATGTCAGTAATTCTGAAAAGTAGTTAATCTTTAGTTCTTTATTTATGATGCCAACATTTCCTGCTGGAGCTGACATGGGTTTTAAACTTCGAACAACCTTCCCAAAGTATATCCCGTTTCGCTACATTGAAACATTTTACTTCCTTTTTCCATTTGGCAATGACTTTTATTGACATATCGTTAACGGCACAAAAAATATTTACTGTAACAACAACCACACACATTAAAAATGCACCCGAAGCGCCAGCAGATAATGAAATCATTTGTTCGTTGAGGATAACTAGAGCTATTTGAGACATTGCTAAGGAAATACAAATAATGAAGCCTACCACACCAAGAAGATAAAAAGTAACCATTTTTTCGCACTTACAAATTACACTTCTGTCTATACTTAGCTGTTTATATAATGATATTGATAAAATATTTATTGACTGACTAGACATAATCTTAAAAAGATTTGTCATAGAAAATCCTCCCGACAAGCCGAAAATAAGACTTGTGCGACTTGAAACCATTATCCATTGTGCAAAAATTTGCAGGAACAAAAAGCGACATATTGTTCCGTACACTGTATCTGTAAAGCCAATATTAATTTGAAAAGCGTTTACTAGAATGGAAACTGGGTCCCAATTCATTATACCTAGCCACAGACCACAGAATATTGGTAACAAAACTGACGATCCAAAAAAGCTTGCAATAATCCAGCCATCAAAGTCTGAAAATTAAATTTGAATTGATTAGTTTACCTTTTGACATATTTCAAAGAATTCAAAAAATTATTCACAAGTACCGGCACAAGAAGTTCTGTCGTTTTTATTTCCAGGAGTCCATATATATTCTAACTGGTAACGCGAATTAGTAGGAAGTAGGATGGTGTCACTGCATGAAAGTATAGTTACATCTACCACTATAGATATAATCAAAAGAACGCAACCACTGGCGCATGCAAAAAGTGGCCCAGTTTGAAAACGTTGTTCGCTTGAAAGCAGGGACAAGCATAGTGCGATACAAAGCGTAGCAATGCAAACGAACTTGCATGCTATTGACATAATGAAAATCCGTTTGCTTTTTCTACCAAATAGACCTGAGTTTTTGTTGTCAATTGTGGTCCAGAAGCAGTTATCAGGGGACCAACGTTGCGGAAATAAAGGGAAAATAATATCGTTTAGCTGCTGGTTCAGTTGGAATACCGTTAACATAAGTGACGAAGGCATTTTCAAAAACAGTACGGAGCTTTATTTTATATGTGATATTTTGCTTTGTGGTTCAAGTTGGTCTGAAATTTCAGATTTGACATTTTTTTCACAAAATGTTATATAATGCCCCACTTCACAATTTGATGTAAGTCCATTTCTCTGGATAACCAGTAAACACAACTTCAATACGTATATAATGAACTTAATAACTCAAACATAACAGTTTAAGGCTTATCACCAGGAGAATTTTTTGGATCGTCCATTAAAATCCAATCAATGGCTATAATTATGCATATTCAGACCGTAAACCAATTAAACTTTGACTTTACAACACAATATTTCTTATTGAAACCAAAGAGGCGATTTGGCCAGAAATTATGTCAAGCATGTTCACTGGAGACGTAAACTAATTTAAAATAATGTCGTAACATTTTTCAAACTACAAATGACAAATAATGATGCCAATTAAAAAAAAATTATCTTCATATAAAAATTGAGAACTTTTTTCCGTTTTTCTTTTTTTAATTTAATAAATATAATCGTCTAAGCTGAAACTGAAAAGTGGACTGTTGAATAGTAATGCTTTAATTCTTAGATAATTGTCGCACAAATGGTTTTTGCGATTTTTAGGGAGGTAAAGCCCAGTTTAAAGTGTAAAACAATTTGGAACCGTGTATTCATTTAAAAGTATTCACATAAATAGGGATTTTTGAATTCATGGCAATATTGGAACACATAAATTAGTCTATATAAATATCCATTAATAGTTAAGCTTTTTTTCGGCTAAGCTGAAAGTTGACACCAAAAACCCTCCCAATAGTACAATCAGTTCCCCCCTCTCCAATCTTCTTCACGAAATCATACAAGTGTAACTCCAAGTAGTTGTACAAGAAAATGCGTTATTCATTTTAAAGTGCGCTAAGGCGGAATACATATTTTGGAATCGTTTCGCGGAAAGTCGTTGGAATGGTTTGAGGTCAGGGTCCAGGGTTATTTGGAAAAGGGTGTTCTGCTAATAGCGGCGTTTGTGTATGGCACCAATTTGTAATACGCTTTAGTCTGAGGTATTTGAAGTTGTTTGGCGGAAGTCATGTCTTATACGAATGTCGGGGCTGGAGTTATTAAGATAAGAGTGGGTCGGCATCAGATGGCCATTTTGAAAATTGTGTGGTCCAAGCTATTACGAGTCGTTTGATTATTTTTATTAGGTTTTTATACAAATGGCTGGTATAATTATAATATAATATGTAATGACTGATGTAAACTATTTTTAAGTTTTTTTCTAAATTTACGGCTCAACGTCAAACAATTACTTTAGGTTTTCATGATTTATAGTAAATACCTCAATGAAATATTTGTACGTCTATGGTACAACGTCAAATAAGTAGTCTAAAATTATACATAATAAATACGATAGGAACGTATGACTGTCAAAACTTATTTAGTATGAATAGGATATTCTCATAGTTTAAATATTCAAATAAAAACCAAATGTAAAATATGTGTCCATGACGTTCTAAATTACATATGCGACAATATGTTATTCAGGATAATTTAGATGCTTTATAAAAATGGTCATCGTGTCTGGTCCTTCCGTCCGCTAGGCCGTCCCCAAAATGTTGTCCGCGATAACAATTGAAATGAAGCGAATTTTCAAAATGTGTTTTCGTCAATCGATAGAGTTGGACCGAAGTTCGGTCAATTCGAAGATGGGCACATTGGGTCAATCCCCTGGGGTTCAACTGTAACAAAAAGGGGGGTGAAAATTCAAACAACGTTCAAATTAGCTCAAATTCAAAATATGAGTACACCCTATGTACCTAAGCCACTACACCAATTTTTGATCAATATGGATGACTTCTATACCTCCAGTGTCTAGACCTTTTCGTAACCGGCAATATCCGCAATCATTTTAGTTATGTCTGTTGGGGACGGAACAAAAAGTACCCAATCCCCAAGGTTATCCCAATTTAGCATGTTAGAGGAAAAACATTCTTTCACAGGAGCGGGCACTGGCTCACTGCCTTCTACAACGGGTGGCGGTGCAGAAATTGAGTAGTTGCTCTTGTAATCCTACAACGAATTAAAATATCAGAAACTATTTAAAACAGGACAGGTATTAGCACACAACAATAACCGTAATTGACCCGATGAAAACTCTGTGTCACCTCACGACGATAATTTGAAAAAATCCGTGTGTCCGACTTTATTTGCTATCTAACTGTGTAAAAAGTGATCTCATCCGTAAAGAGCTTAAACTGAAGCAATTGATTGTACATCTGCGAAAATGAATAAAATATGTCCAGTGCAGTAAGGCAGACGAGGTCATTAAGTAATTAAGTCATTTTATGGTAATGGTAACTGGTTACTCACCATGCAAGAAATAGTAAGTCTTTCTTTTAACACCGGCAGTAAAACCAGGGGGTCAGTGACACAATGAAACTCCAGCTTTTCATCGGATTTCCCTTTGAATTCACTACTGCTTGACATGATGATGCTTTAGAATATCATGTTTAATTTTTATTGTAAATAAAATTGAATGCCGTTAAGTAAAAACTTTTTTCCCAAGACTAGAGACACAAGTTTTTATGTAAGAGCTGACGAACCGCAACACTTTCTATACTCACCATCTCCATTCATATTGAATTTTGACAGTGACAATAGCAATGGTAATTTACTTAAGGATCTCTTAGATCCTTTATAAAAATGGTCGTCGTGGCTGGTCCGTCCGTCCGTCGCCACTATATTTTTATTGCGACAACTTTTGATGTAGTTGAAATTTTTAAATTCTGTTTTCCCCATTCAATAGATATGCACTATAACTTCATGATAAGTTTGAATATGGACCAATGGCGTCAACGGGAGGTCAAAGTTCCACCATGTCCAAATGAGCTCACACTCGGTATACAGACACATCATATGTATGTACCTAAATTAGGAAACAATTTTTTTATCAAAATGGACGAAACCTGTGACCTCCAGATATCACTACAGGGCTAAATGTCGGAGCTATGGGCCAAGCAATTGTCGCCAAGTATGACGCCCTTTGTTAAGGGTCAAATCATCTGGGCCAAACAATGGGAAACGTCGTTACTCATAACTACCCATAATGCATCTGTGAAAGTGGCCTCACCTGTTACCTTTAGGAGGCTGACCCTAAACGTCACTCTTGTGAGCAAATGATCAATCCTTTGGATTGACAAACACAAAATTTCAAAAAACTAGCAATACGACCGGACACGACAAAAGCAAACTAAACGATCCTATGAGCCTGAGTCTCCATAGTAAGCAACTAAGCAAGCAAGCATATGCATGTTGGCTTAAATTACGACACGTGCAAGTATATGTTATATGGTATTCACAATCAGTATTCACCAAAGCAGATAGCGTATATAATTGTTTCAATCTCTGCATGGAGTTAAGCACACGCTGGCCTTGAACTGCCGGCTTCCAGGTTTTGGTTTACAATGTTTATCTCCTTTTCATTACAATATTACTAGCAAACGAAAACAAGTTTTATCAGCTATCATTATCATTACATATCACTTGTGTAGTGCACATAGCACCCCAACTCCAGAATGACACTCCAGTGATGATCGGCACACAATTGCACATAGCTAACCCAGGGAATGGAACAAATAGTTTTCAGCCTGTATTTATTTATTATATATTTATTTATTTGATAGCAATCAGAGCCACTTTCCTGGGTCGTTATGCTGTAATGATCTAGGCATTTGTGTCCAATTGCCTTTTCATGCAGTTCAACGGAATTGACTCAAATTTAATCCACATACACCCCAGAATACTAGTCTCTCGGGTATTTTGTCGACAAGTTTTGTCCACCCCAACGGTGTCATTTGCGAAGTCAAAATTAAACTTTAGCAGAAATAGTTTAATTCTTTTCAATACTAATTTGCAAAACAAGTCTGAATATTAAATTATCATAATATGTAAGACAAACCACAGTCATTGCTGAAAGTACGGCCTTACGCTTTTACAAAGGCATAAGCTTGGCTTGATATTCACACGTATTACGAACACTATTTATTACAGGAAGGAAGGCAATGTGTTCATACTAATAATAACCTACAAGCAGCAGGGTGTTATTTATAGTGATGATAATTGTTCCAGCTCCCGGAGCACTCCATTGCGAATTGAGGCAAAATGAGATATTGATAAACATAGAAAATGACAATAACATTATCGTGCGCCATTAACTTTCACATTGAGGTTTGACATGTGTGCGTACAGTTGTTTCGTGGAAATGGTACGAATTTCGTCTTAACTTTCGTCGTCTATGTCTTTATTGAAAAAAATTATGACGAGTTACACAGCGACTCACACAAAATACGTATTACAATTATAAATTAATTATTAATTCATTTATTTTTAATCGGTTTTATTGTTTTCTTTTGTATAATCTGTAACACCATTTAAATAGACACACAAATTTTATTGGTTAATGTAATTTGGGTTTTAATTTCTGTTTGGCTGTCTGCACTTGCGTATTTTATAAATATATTTTGTGACTGTGACGGTTAATGACATATCATCACGGTCATTCCGAACCCACTGGCTGTTTACGTACGGAACGTTAGTAAATGTTGAAAATTGTTTCTGTTTAGTACAGTGTAAGGTACTTTGTAAGATGGAGGTGGGGAATTTCCAGTTTGTTCGATTTA